>JADRCD010178576.1:9018-41243 GCA_019843815.1 Montemys delectorum
CACACACACACACACACACACACACACACACACACTCGCTCATGCTTTGTAAAACTTAGGTAGGCAGGAAAGGAGAGCTCTCTGCTTGCTCCACCACTTTCTAATTCCTGAACTTGGTTGACTTTCCCACCTGAGAGGCTGAGGTAGAGCTGAGCATCTCCCGGACCACTGTGGCTCCTCAGCCACATCACCTGACGCCATACAAACACTCAAGAAGGGAGTGCTCAGCTTGTCCCATTTCTCCACATATCACCAGTGGGTGTGCCTTAGCTGCTCCCGAGGACACTGACAGCTCTGTCATTCTCTCTGTACCACAGCCACACTCACACAAGCGCACACACTGCAACACTCACATAGGCACACACACTTCACTGCTCCTCTTGGCAGTTTCCTCTGAGCACAGGCCCATTACATCTCAGTGCTGATTGGAACAGACCCTAAGGAGTCAAGATTCACAAATGTGGGGAGCAATGGCACACCAGTCCTCACCAGAGAGACCACCAGACCAGTGGTTGTTAACTGCAAACATCCCACACACCTAAACTTGTTCCAAGTCTAAGAAGCTAAAACTGGAGATGCCCATGAATCTTAGCTGTAGACATCATAACCCAAACAGGCTGCATGAGTGAGACCTACACAAGTCAAACAATGAGGCGCTTACAAACGTACGTCCTTAAATCTACCTCATGCTGGAAGTTCACAGCAAAGTGTAACCTGTGACATGGGCATCACCATTTCCATTAACATCTATTATTTATTAATAATTATTACTTTCAAGACAGGTTCTCATGTAACTCAGGCTAGCTATGAGCTTGCTATATAGCCTTGGATAACTATGACCTCCTTGATCCTCCTGCCTCCATTGTTGGAGTGCTGGGATTATAGGTTGTACCACCACACCTGGCTCAGGCTGTGCTGGGAAGCAAACCTAGGGCCTTGTGCTTGCTAGACAGGTGCTCTAGCAACTGAAGTTACATTGCCAGCTACACCTCTCCCATTTTACAGGTAAAGACATGAGCTAACTAAACAGCTGGGGCTACCTAGTATCCTAGAGGTAGTGCCCGCACTGGGAACCCTGCTTTGGATTGTCCAAACTCTGGCTCGTTGGGATGCTAGTCTCATGGACATGAGGGAGGGCACTCTCCTCTCTCCATTCTGAGCGGCCCCACTCTCTTGCTCACAAGCCTCTCAAAGCTCTTGCCACAGCTGGCCTCGGCAGGGTCTCATATGTCCCAAGCTGGTCTAGACCTCTCTGGGTTGCTGATGGTGACCCTGAGTTCCAGATCCTTTCTGTATCTATTTTAAGTGCTGGGATTAGAGGTGTGCACCACCTTGCCCAGCCCTACAGGGATTTTTGTTGTTGTGATCATCTATCTAACAGAGACTACTAAGAGCTCTTTGGTGCCATTACTGGACAGCTGTGTAGAGGATGCAGTGCCTGAACTCAGAGCTCTGCCCTCTGACGTCTCTCACAGCCGCGCAACTCAAGTGGCTGGCTTGCGGCTGCTGGTTCCCACACTTCAGGACACAAAGCCAGGAGCTAAATCTCACTGAAAGCTAACACGAAGCTTCTTCCACAGACAAGTCTTGACACAGGAAAATGCCATCTGCTTCAAGCAATGCCCCTAGGCTTGACTCTTTTGCTTGGTGGCTGAGTTTAAGAAGCAATGCAGACATGGTGCTGTCCACCACCCAAATCTGGACACATTAATCTGTAAATATACATAGTATGTGCTCAGTAAAGTTGGCCGGGTCATGGAAGCTTCCCCAAGGGGAGTCGGGTGCTTGGAAGCTAATTATTTCTATAATGGTGCCTGGGACCCACAGCGTGGGAAAGTTGTGGCCAGAGAACTAGCAGGCCAAACCCCACCCTCATAGGTTGCCAACACCAACAAACAATAAGACCTTTAAGTGTCCACGGCTTCCCTTTAGATAAGCACTTACTTAGCACATCTGATGTAAGCAGTGGGTTGGGTCTCCCTCCTTGTTGTGCTGTCTATACTAAGGTTCTGGTTTCAAGCAGGCTTTGGCTGCGCATGTGCAGCCTTCCGCTCTTACTCAGGGCCCTACAGATAAAGAAAGGGGATAGGACTGTGGCAGTGAGCTAGGCAAAGCATGCCAAGGCTGCAGGGCCCTCGGTTCAGTCTTATTCATTTCTTTGTGGGATATTTATACTTTGCTGCTCTGGAGTAGTCAAGACCATAGTAGCAACCCCCTGCCTACTACATGGGGACGGGAGGCATAGCTCCCATGTAGAGCTCTGCTCAGTCCCGGACTCCGGCAAGTGGTGAACCTCTCTGAGCCTGCTTTATATGTGGCATCACAGTGGGAATAAGAGAAAGTCACAGGTAACGCTGAAGGTAAAATGAGATGGTGCGTGGAGAATGCTAGCTCTTGTTCTTAAAAAGATATCATTGGCTTGGAATAGTTTCTCATTCAGATTTTGTTTTATAAGCCAGGATCTACGTGTCCCAGCTGCTGTCTCAAACTCGCAGGCTCAAGGCAGCCTTTCATCTCAGCCTCCTGAAGAGCTGTGGCTGAAAGCCTATGCCAATACATACGTACATAGTTTTTAAGTCATCACACACATACAAATCAGAATTCTTCCTGAATGCATCAGTGGCAAGTTCTGCACAACCATTTCTTTTACGTCTGTCAGGGTGGTTCTGAGAAAACGAATTAAGGTGACAAGTTTGCCCAGTGTGGGTATCAGAGCATGGTACTCTTTCTTATGATCCAAGCTGTGTTTCACATTTGTGCATAGATAGTGATAAATGAGCATAGAGACCCCCATCCTGTCCTGTGAGGCCACTCCATTGACAAAGTCTCCCCAGATGCCCAGAGCCAAGGGAAACCCTTTCTTCTCTCAGAACTCACCCATCAAATAAATTCCTATTATTTCAAGTTGGCAGACATTTGCTGAGTGTCGGTCTCAGGCTAGGCTGGGTGCTGAAGATACAAAGAGTGGGACTTGATCTGTCCTCTAGGAACCATGATCTGGTTTATGACTATTACCAGTCACAGCGGCGGGAAGGGTAACACGCTAGAGAAAGCTCCCTTCTTAACTGCAGCAGGCATGGAAGTCAGCAGAAGCTGAATGCCTGTGGCTCAGTAAGAAAGAGTTCCCCCTGTGGCTGGGCACAGCACAGGCCAGTGCTCCAGGCACCAGAGACTGCCAGAACTGGTGGGTGAGGCAAGGGAAGGGGAGAGAGAAGGGCTGGGTATCCCATGAGCTCCATCAGCTAATCCGCACAGCACTCTCCTGCTGGGCTGCAAGCTGACTGGAGACAGGACCCAGGAGCCATATGACGCCCCTCCCCAAAGCTGGGTGGGGCACTGTGTGCTGAGTTGGGGCTCAGGATGTGCTCACTGACATTCTCACTCTGTCTCTCTCCACAGCACAGAAAGCTCTTGAAACAGCCTGCACCTGGGCACGTGCAGGAGGCTATAATCTTGCTGGCCCTGACAGCCCGCCATGCCTGCCTCAGGTGCTTAACCCACTTTTCAGGAGCCCTGCCCAGGCTTTGCAGACCTCCTGACAAGGGGCCAGGCTTGCTCTGGAGAAAGACCTTTCCAGCATCTGCCAGCTTCTGGGGTTGCCTGTCTGTCTTCAGAAAGCTGGAGGGAGATCATTCCAGAGGCAAGGCTGTGGCTTAAAAAAAAAAAAAAATCATGTTTAATTTAAAAATTAGAAACTGGAGCAGGCTGTGAGCACAGGGGTTGATTGAAACAAAATTTAAATTCCTGTCAAGCCCATTTAAACACGGGGGCCCTTCATAGACAATTAGCTGCTCCCTGTGAATGCTGAATAAACTCAGGCCTGGTCACTGTGAGAAGAGAGGCGCCTACTGTGAGGCGCTGGAAAAAAATTAACTAAAATCAGGCGGTATGAAATATTTAGCCTTCCAGTATATCACAGGGGTCTGCAAGTGTAAACAAGACAAAAATCGATTCCTTGGTGCCCTCAAATCAATCCCCAAAATGGCGAGGGCATCTGCTTTTGCTAAATTTTGTTTACATCGGCAGATTTGCCCTAATTGCGGTTGTTTATCTCTCATGGTCCCTGGGGCCCTAATCTCCCGATTACTAATACTTAACACTCATTTCACATCTAAAGCTACTTCTAATCCTCAACAGGTTTGGGGGGCTCTTAAAATTATTGAAGCCTCAGAGGCGGGAGCCGCAGCCTCTTTGTGAAAGGCCCATTTTCCTATCTACTACCAGCTGGGCCCAATCATCACCAGGGAGCTCCACACAAAGGTGCTAAAAGGCTCCTCCACAATGACTGTGGCTCCGCCGGGGATTGAGACGATGAAAAGGGGCTTTGATGGGAAAGCTGAACAAGAGGCGAAAGCGTCCCAGCCAAATAAAGTTACTGTCATAATCAACTGCTGTCAATCACCATGAAAATCCAATTAAGAAATGTCTCCGCACAGCCCTCTTAAGTGGAAAAATGTACCCTATTTATACAAATTTTTGTCAACTCCACGCCGATCCCACAATTAGAAAGTCCTGCTATTAATTGAATCCCCCTCCCCCGCAACTTTAGACAGAGATGCAGGTCGCACTGAAGCCTTCTGAGGGAGCCGAGACAAACACAGGCTATTGGTGTACAATTAAGAGTTAATCGGGTTACATTTGAAAATTCCATTTTTATTTGTGTCAGGGGAACCTTTGCTCGAATAAATGAAGGGTTCCTATTCTGCAACTTCAGAATCAGTGACCGTTTATACAAAGAGAGCAGAGGAGTGGGAAGCAGGATACAGGAAGAAACTAGTCCACACTCCAGCAAATGTCTCTCGGTAGACCAGGGCCTGATGTTTAATTCGAATCTTGAAAATTAAATAGAGGACGGAAGACCCAAATGTCTGCGCTGCCTTTCTGTAGTCTCTAAATGGCCATGTGAACCTCAAATTATCTGCAGACAGGTTTAGCACCCTCCCCCCATAACTGTATCTGAAGCTGTATGACTCCCAGTCCCCAAAGGTCTCACTCAAAACTGCTACAAATTAAAAAGCAAACAACCCATTAAACAAATCCAGCTGGCTACAACTGTAAACAGGAGGCGTCTCATATTTTCCCCCAGCCCCTGACATTCCTGGTTAGACGAATTAATAATTGATAAGAACTGCATCTATTTATCAGTGTTTTCTCACGGGGAAAACAAGTTTGCTACCTTCAACAGTAATTCCCAAGTCCTGGGGACTGGCTCCCAGATCTTTTTGTACCTTCAACAGCTAACCATTTCTAGGCTTCTGCAACCTGACCACTCTACCCTAAGACCTGGCACACGGGTGGTATGCATCTGGTGTGCTGACTGATGAACACCTCAGGCTCTCCTGCTATTTCATTGGAGAAGAGGGTGCCAGCCAGGAGGCCTCCTCTAGGCCTTGGCTTGCTAATGGTCTTTTGATTTGGAATTAATGGTTGGAGGCGAGCACTCTAGAGGTCAAATGACAGTGGTGTAGAGAGGACCTGCCAGGCGCTACAGGCTGAACTGCTTTGCTGTTGATGGCCATGTCACACTGGCTTGTGAAAGGCTTTGAGTATTATCCTGTGAACACAGTAATGTTCTAGGAAGCTGACTGTACCCAGCAGAGAGTGAAAGTTTTCATCAGATTATGTACGTTTGTAGAGGTGCCCTAACTTACAGAGTCTGTCATAATTTCCAGGGATCAATTGTCCTTGGGTGAGCTTCTTCAGGGGACATGTCACGTTTTTGTGTTCAGTTCTTCCTCTCCAGGAGTGTTTACTGACTGGATTAGCGAGTGGTGCATGTAGCGAATGATCAACAGTGTTTAGCCTGACTGAGAGTCGAGGCCTGAGATAGGCACTGAATTATGAGATCATGCTCTTCCTTCAGCAAACTTACAATCTAGGTGGCTGCTCCTTCTAGACACCTAGGGTGCTGTAAAAGATCAAACAACACAACAGAGTGAGCGTCTCTGTCCCTGGCCAGGGCTGGAGGTGCTCAGTCTATTTAGAAGCTCACATTTCTTACTCTAACCCTCTCAGATGGTTCTGAGGAGCTGTGAGGGTTGACACTGACTGGCTCTGGAAAGATCCACATGTGCCAGGTGTTGCTCAGCATGGGGAGTGAGCCCGGCCAGGTGAACCTGCAGGAAGAGGCCTGAGAAAGAAGGACGAGGGCTGCCTTCTAGGCTGGACACTACTCCCAACAGCAGGACCTGGAGACATCTCAGGGCACCCAGGGGATGCAGGGTAACAGTGCAGCTCCCTCAGCCCCAAGTGAATTGGATATGAAGAAAATAGGAGGCCAACTGCTCCACCTACTGCACCTGAAATAACTCCTGTTTCTCACGGCTATGGCCGCAGCACCTCTATGTGCCTTCAAATGAGGTGCTGAGAAGGTGACAGCTCTGTAAGTCATGGCGCACTGCACGCTCATGTTCAAACAACTGCAGCCTTACACAGGGAAGTCATAGCGTAACAAAGGATCAGACGTGCAGCCAGTGAGATAGCTCAATGGTTAAGGTGCTGCAAGTCTAACTTTCTGAATATAATCCCAGGGTCTACAGAGTGAGAACTGATCCTGAAAAGTTGTCCTCTGACCTCCACATCTGTGCCGTGATGCTTGCACATAACAAATAAATAAATAGCTGGGCGGTGGTGGCGCACGCCTTTAATCCCAGCACTTGGGAGGCAGAGGCAGGCGGATTTCTGAGTTCGAGGCCAGCCTGGTCTACAGAGTGAGTTCCAGGACAGCCAGGGCTACACAGAGAAACCCTGTCTCAAACAAACAAACAAACAAACAAACCCCCAAACCCCCAAATAAATAAATACATGTAATTAAGAGAGAAACGGATCTGACTTGAAGAATAGGGGAACGCTATCCTCCTGGAAACGAGTGGTCAAATCACCAGGGCTGAGGACAGGCCTTTTCCATCTGTATCTCGATGTGCGCACTCATAACACACACACACACACACACACACACACACACACACACACACACACACGCACGCACGTGTGTGCTCGAACATGCGTGTGCACTTATCCTTTAAAGTCTTATAAAGAGAGTAAGCAGGCGCATCGAAGGAGTGAAGCCTGTTTGCTGGGTTATAATCCAGAGTCTTACTGAAGTGCTAATGTGTTATCAGACATTCAAATTAAAGCTGACTAATTTAGTGCTGTCTCAAGCACCCAGACAGTGACTTTGGCATTGTGATTATATGTAGTCAAAGTGCTAACATGAGCTTTCCTCGAGGATTCCTGTGCAGAAGCAAACACAAACTTTACTTACTCTAATGGCCTTTAGAACCCAAGGAAAAAAAAGATGCCATGGCTATCAGTTGGACTTTGTGAGGTGCTCGAAGGAGTACTCAGCCAGGACTTCTGTCTGTACATTCCTTGTGTAGGCTAATATGTGTAGGCAAAGTATAGAATCCAAGCAAAAATGAAATCTGCAAAAATGAGCCAGATGCTCAGGAGCATTCTAAAACCAGGTTGTATGTGGCAAGTATGTTGGTACAGGTCTGTAATCCTGGGACTGGGGCTAAGGACGGCCTTAAGGAATCAGGAGGAGGAGGAAGAAGAGGAGGAAAAAGAGAAAGGAAAATAACAGACATATTGTATTACGCAGGCAATAGCCAGATATAGTGAATGGCATTCACGGTCACAAGAGCTTGCTAACTGTCCTTAGTATTTTCAAAAATGTAGGTTCCCCCAGCACATGGTCCTTGAGCACCCAAGGGGGCTGTGTGAAGCTGCCTTTTCTGAGCTTCAGTCTCTTCAGTAGGATGTGGTGGTGACGCTGGACAGGCTGGGTCCTGTGCTTCCAGAAAGCTACGTATCTTCTCACCTTTGTGTCAACCACAGAGGACCCCCAGTCTCTGAGAGGAGATCCCCTGTCCTTCTTCAGCTTCCTTTACCTGCTTCCATGGAGCCCTGGTCAGCCCATTTTCTTTTGGTCTTTCTGCTTAATGAACGCTCTTACTACTGACATAGCAGAACAGAAATCATCTTACTTTGCCAAGCTCATTTCACCTTTCACAGTTATCAGAAGGTCTGTGTCTCACAGCAAAGACCCTTGTGTGAACCCTAAAGTCATGCTGGGGTCTGAGTGCAGAAGGGACCAGAATCTAGCGCCTTTCATTCCTTGAAGGGGAATGTGCAGATGTCTGACTCACCATACACTTTGATTAATTAGAATAACCAACTAAAGTATCCGAAAATGTAATTACAGACGGGTTCAGGCAAACAGAAAAGCTACCAATGACAATTTAATTTAGAGGAGTTAAAGAAGTTAGCATCTCTTTGCAAGTAATTAAATGTTTAAACAGGTTTTTCTGGAGCAGTTTGGTGTTTATTGGCCCCCAAACACCACCCCCCCCCCCCCATACACAGAGCTTCACGGAGAAATGAGATGCCTCATGCTTGCAGCTGGGCTCAGGGGGAGCAAAAATCCAAAACTCTGTTGTGCTTATGGCTGGCTGAACCCTCCCCTAAGGCCCATGTCTGCTTCTTGTAGACCCCGCCCCACTGTGGATTTATTGTTTATACTGTGGGTTTACTGTTTACAGTGGTTCCTAAGCAAACTGTGAAGTTCCCATCCCAAGCTGAGCCCCAGGTTGCTTCTTAGGAACACAAAAACCAAACTGGGGGAAGCGCTCACACAGGATGCCCTGTTCTAGAACGCACAGGGCAATGCATGGGGAAATGTGCAGAATAACAGGCGTTATTAGAGCCTACAGAGAAAATCCATGCTTTTAAACAGTTACCGAAGCAGGATAGTAGTAACAGCATAAAGACAATTTCTGTGCCAGCTTATTTTTCTGAGATTCTCTCTCACTGAACGGCGAGAACAGATAATAACTATTAGTAAATCAAACTCCTCTGCAATATCCAGCTGTGCCTCACGCATTTACATACAGATAGAATGGGTATATGTTTTTAATATGTATGGGATCCGTACTTTTCTCCCAGCCGAGGTGTGTGTTGCAAAGGAGGAGGAGAATGGGTTCAGATCAGCATGAGATAATAAAGTGGCCTCGATAAAGTATTAGCCTGCGATTGATCTCAAACCGGGACGCTGCTTTCTTCTGACCTGATTACTTACTATGCATAGATTCCATTAAATAGAGCTTAGACATGGGAAGCTCCAGGAAATGCTCTAAATGCACAGAAGGATCTCCATGCTGAGCCCAGATTGTAACTGTGTGGGTGCCTGTGGCCCTCACGCGCCTGTTCCTGAGCTATGACCCTCACTGGGGACAGGCTGAGACGTTAAAGGGCTGCCTGACAGCTGCTAGGAGCCTCGCAGAGCCCCACTGGGAGGATGCTTCCTTCCCCTCCCCCACACCAAGCACCCTCCCTGTGAGTGACTGCCTCCTCCTGAGCTGCTTGTCTGGCCCTGACAGGAAGCTGGAAAGAGCAGAATGCCAAGGTAGCCTGGGAGCTGAACAATCATGGAGGGTCATGGTCCTTTGAAAAACTGGTGACAACTATGAATTCCTCTTTTCATGGAAAGAAAAAAATGCAAATGCACACACCACACAGGATTCTGCAAGTAATTTTGGGCTCTTCACAGATTTCCCTAATCAAGGCCCCCTGAGGTGGCAAATCTCCTGGCTTTGCAGGCAAAGATGTCAAAGTGGAAAGGGCAGGCAGTTTCTTTGGGGTGATACAGGGAATGGCTATGACAGAACCTAATGGGAGACAGTGCCTCACATGCAATATTTGTGGTTTTCAGATGCAAGCTGTTTACACAGCAACGTTCTGCATCCTGGCTTCTTAAACATTTAAACAGACAATTTAAATAGCAAAGTTAAGACCAGAACACCCATCTCAAGTTGCTTTCCTATACTCGAGTTTAAGGATCTAATGTAATATGTTGTCTCTTCTAATCTGGTCTTTGACATGATGAAAACATTTCTCCACTGCCTTTGTAGTGTGTCCCCGTTTCAAGTCCCACCATCTTTTTGACTGGCAGAAGCTGACTCCGGCTGTCTGAAGCCTGCTGAAGGGCCTGTCTTCCATCTCCTCAGTGTCCACTGCCTGGAAACTTTTTGTCGAGGTTTCCTGGTACACAGCTACAGAGGCCAGGGTGCATCATGTGGGAGTGCACAATTGCAGGAGCAGAGAGAACTGGAGCCGCGTCCGATTTGCCTGGCATGTCAGCATGCTAAAGGCTCATGTCTGCCTGCATGGCTTTACTTCCTGGGGCTTAAAGCCAACTCCTGATTTATGGTTTAGGCTCCTGATGCCTGAAGAAATCTGATGGCTCTCAGCACAGGACTTCCCTGCAGTTGAGCAGGAAGTACATTTCAAGAGCCATCTACTCAAGGACAGAGGTCTACATACAGGGCTCAATGCTCCTTTGATGGAGAGGCAAAGTTTTCAGACCAACCCTGGAATCCCTTTGGAAGAAGAGGAATTCCTCTAGGGACTGCCCAGCTGGTGATACACTGCCCAAGTGAACTCCACCTTTGAGGCTTTGGAATTCTATTAAGCCAAGGCCAAAGGGGTTTCTGTTCCAGCAGGCATTAGATCAATGGTTCTCAACCTTCCTAATGCTGTGACCCTTTAACACAGTTCCTTATGTTGTGGTGACTCACAACCATAAAATTATTTTCACTGCTATTTCAGAACTGTAATTTTGCTACTTTTATGAATCATAATGTAAATACCTATGTTTTCTGATGGTCTCAGGTGACCCCTGTAAAAGAATCATTTGACCTCCCAAAGGGGTCTTGACCCACAAGTTGAGAACCATTACACCAGAGGCTTCCACTGCTCTGAAAAGGGATGCACACACATGGGTGCTTTGCCTGTTCTGTCTTCTGTGCCTAGAATGGCCCCTTGAAAACTAATACAGTTCAATCCGTCCTTCAAAGGGGCTCTCTATACACTACCCTCTCCACACAGCACTTCCCCTACCCACACAAGTCTATGTTGTTCCTGTAAAACTATTGCTTCATTCTGGTTAGCTGGGCACCTGGCCTCACCCCGTAATGTGTGGCTTACTGCTCTTTAAAGCAGTTGTTGGGTCAAGCACAGGACTCTGCTCATAGCAGGCCTTTGAATATATCAATCTGATTATTCACCAGGTTCTATGTCCTCATAAGAGGGGATGGATGTTAATGATGAAAACTATGAGTGTATTATTATTTGTGTGTTGTGTGCACAATTATGTGTGAGTGTACCAGGGATCCACACTGGATGGCCTCCTCTTATTTTGTCCTATCTTATTTTTTAAGACAGGGTCTTGAAGTGAAAACTTCCAGTTTCTTTGAAAAGTTAGTTATGTCCACTGATGTTTTGTTGGGGCACACAGGTGGAAGGATGTCTTGCTAAAGCAAACATGTGAAAGAATGTTTTCCTGAAGCAGACACAGGTGAAAGGATGTTTTGATATGGCTAACATGTGAAATGGCCTGTGATGAAGGATTATAAACATGACCCCACAGACAGTGGGATATGAGCACTGAGCATTGGTTTGGCTTGTTCTGCCTCACTATTCTTTGCTTAACAACACACATGTATTGGTTTGCTTTACATAGCGCTGTTGAGCTTAACTTATGATAACAAAGCCATTGAGAGAAACTTGCCCAAGAACTGTTCACGAGGTTCCTGTGGCAGCTTGCTGCTTCTGCAGCCTGGCCTCAGGCTGGTTGGTGAGCCTGGTGGTTTCTTTAGGATTGAACTACAGCTGCTGGTTCATGCCTGGTGTCTGCCTGCCTAGAGAACTGGACTGCAGCTGTTAAGTCATATTTGGTGTTTGCTATAGGACTGAACTGCTGTCAAAGAAGATCGAGCTCACCCCCAAGGAACTATTGTTGAACAGGTCTACTTCCTCCATATCATATCCTAATATCTTTTCTCTTCCACTACCTTTGCTGAGTGGTGGACTAGAGAAGAGGTTGAACCCTTATTAAAAGTAGGTTGCAAACAGTTTATGCTTACAGGGTCTCTCACCAGACCTGGAGCTCACTGACTGGCTTGACTGGTTGGTCAGAGCCCCTCCTAGAATCCTCCTGTTTCCCACTTCCAGCACTGGGATTAGAGGTACATTACATTAAATTTGACTTAGATTTTTCATTTGTAGATGGTGTGTTTGTGTGGGGTGTATATGTGTGCATGAAAGTGGGGACCAGAGAAGGACATCAGCTGTCCTCCTCCTCCATTACTCTCTGCCTTACTCCTTTGAGACTGGGTCTCTTACTTGAAACCTTCCTTTTTAGCTAAGCTGGTGGCCAGTGATCTCCTGACACCTGGCTAGGGATCTAAACTCAAGTGCTCACACGGACACAGTGAGCTCTTTACTCACTGCCTGCCTGTCTTTTAAAAAGACTTATTCTATAAAATATAAAATTATGTGTATGGATACATTTCCTGTGTGTACGTCTGTGTATTACTTTCATGCCCAGTGCCCTCAGATGCTGGAAGAGGGCATTGGCTCCCCTGGAACCAGAGTTACAGATGGTTGTAGGCCACTATGTGGATGCTGGGAATTGAACTTGGCTGGGTTCTTTGAAAGAGCAGTGTTCTTAACCACTGAGCCACCTCTCCAGCTCCTATGTATGTATGCATGTATGTATGTATGTATGTATGTATGCATGCATGTATGTATCATTGTGAGTTTACGTGAATTCATGCAGGTGCCTACAGAGACTAGAGGATGTTGGATCCTGTCTCTGGAGTTATGGGCAGTCGAGAACTGCCTGATATTAGGTTGGGAACTGACCTGGGTCCTCTCTAAGAGCAGTATACACTCTTATCTGCTGAGCTATTTCCTGAGTATTGGGATTACAGGCATGAAGAAGCAATATGACTAATTTGAGTCCTATGCCAGAAAACTATGCCAGCCATATTTTGGCCCTTAACATGCAAGCATTATAAAAATTCCTTGGTCCAGCTTCCTAAGACTTTCGCTTAGGGCATAAAAGGAGCTACCTGCAAAAGAAGAGAGGGCAGAACTTGGTAGCTCTTGGTAGCTATACATTGAACTGTATTCTGAACCTGAGATTTAACCTCCAGTTTCACATTTACTCTCCAGAATGACATTTTTAACAACGATTTTAAAGCTTTATATTGGGTACCCAAGTCTGTAAAATCATTCGACAAATACAGAGACAGTTGATGCTGTTACATGCATGGCCAGGTCCTGGGTCCAGGTTATCTGGCCTGTCCATCTGAATTAATCCTTATTTAGGCAGGACCACGAGTGTTCGAGTCACAGCTCCACCTGGAGTTCATGTGAGAGTTTCCAAAGGGTGATTTGATAACTTTCTTATTTCCATAGACCTCATCTTTGACTTTCATCCTGCGACTTGGAGGGTTGGACCCATAGGGAAATTTTTGATAATTCTGTGGGACCCACAGCTGAGACAGCTCAAGTTCAGCCCTCTGGTACCCTGTTGGCTAGAGTTACTGTGCTTGAGACATAAATTGCATGCTTTCTCCCCTCGCTTCCATTTTCCCAAAAGAAAGAGGCTCCCACCACAATGACTTATGGGTGATGGGCTCTATAGTCCTTGCATTCCTGAGGAGGCCTGTGCATTCAGGTGGGAGTACCACCAAACAGGTTAAAGGCAGAAAGGGTAAAGGAACAATTAAAGCCATTAATATGTTACAAGAAACAAAGACATGGTTCCTTAAGATGTGACTCAGGCTCAAGACAAGGGACAGCCTGCTATCTTTCCAACTCCCTACTAGGTTCAATTTTAAATCAGAAGCAGCCAGGGAGGTCCTTGTCGTGCTGACCTCTGCACACAACTTCCTATCATTTGTTACCTCTTCACCAACAAGAGTGCGCCTCATCTCCTATTCCTCGGGATAAATTCCACCAAAATCTTAACAGTGAGTACCAGAGGGTACTAAGCACAGGATGGTGCTTCCTGTGAGCATGTCTTCCTTTATTTTTAAAAATATATTTGTTAATTAAAAAGGTAGGACAGCACAATAAGGGACGCAGTGGTAAGTGTCCACCCGTTAGCCTTGTTCTTGTGTGGCGCCGCCTTCCTCAGGGCTGTTTCTTACACATACATCCACATGTATTTATGAGCGCACACGATGTGCACGTGTCTTATTTACAAGTGACCAACTCACTGCAGCAACAAACATGCACTTACACACTGATATCTATTTATGAAACCCTACTTCTTTGTTTTAATAGCTGAGCCGTCCAGCCATAGCACAATAATGACCAGGTAAATGAGTCTCCATTTCTAGAACCTGCTCCAAGCTTTCTCAATTGTGACTAACTGCAAGAACTCCCAAACCATTAGAGACCAAACAAACAAAACCCAACAACAGACAACAACCCCCCCCAAACCACTTAAACAACAGACTAACAAAAAACCCAACTCCCACCTTTAGTCTGGGCATGAAACCCACAGATACAGATCCAAAGGTTTGGGGGATGAATTTTTAACTTGAAGCTTTTAGGAAACATGAGAGCTAGTCTAGTGTGACGTGAAATAGAAATGTACTGCAGGTAACACAAGAGGCACATGCGTTGTGTGAGGACGGACTCTGTGGCACACAGACGTCGGTGCTTAGAAGGAAATCCCACCGGGGGAGCTCAGACTGAACTGCACCTTGTTTAACAGGGCTGAGGCTGGCTCTGACTGCCTCACCTGGCCATGGGGGAGCAACACTAAAGCACCAGACAGTGTGGTTTAAACTCACGGCTACTCATGCTGCATCCCAACACGGTTCTAACAGCTTGCACTGCCAAATCACACTCTGCAGTAATGAATGACCATTTGGGAATTGAAAGGGAGCAGCTCTGTCCCTTTCCCTGCTCCAGTAAAAGCTGTCCTTTGCAACTAAAGTGACCTAGCCTTGGAGCTGGGGACAAAGCCCCAGTCACCCCTCGGGGTCTATTTCTGAGGAAAGAGCAGAGATTCTCACTGCACTGGTCTCATTTCATTCTACATGAAGCCAAGACGACTCCCCCCCAACACACACACACACACACACACACAGACACACAGACACACACACACACACACACACACACACACACACACACACACACACACACACACACACACACACACACACACACACACACACACACACACACACACACACACACACACACACACACACACACACACACACAGGATTCCCCGAGGACTGCCCTATACTTTACAACTTCTCTTGCTGTCTTGTTTCCTGGCTGGGGCTTCTGAAAGGCAGCACCAGCAAATGTGGCCCTTGAATGAAGCAGATGAAGAGAGATCTGCTTGAAGCTTCAAAATAGTGGGTTTTTCAAAAGTGAAACTTAAGTCCAAGGGTCTGAGCTTCAGAAATACCTACCCAGGGCTGGGATCTTGGTCAGCAGGAGAGTGCTTGTTCAGTACTCATGAGACTCTAGTTTCAGGCTCCAGCATGGAAAGGGAACAAAAACCCTACCCAATAAAGTAAATAATGCTGACTTTCTAGCCTGTGGATTTTTTAAAAATGCCCTGGTTTTAGGGAGGGTAGGACTGGGGACAGATTTATGTATCACAGGCTGGCCTCACAATCCTTGTGTGGCCGAGGATAATCTTCAACTTCTGATCCTCCTGCTTCTACCTCTCAAGTGCCACAATTACAGGTAAGTGCCACCATGCTAGGTTATAAGGTGCCATTGATGAACCCCAGGGCTCTGAGCATGCTAGGGCAAACGCTCTACCAAGTGGACCACAGCTCCAGTCCTTCCTGCAGGGCTCTGTTGTAATGTCGAACACAAACATGGAACTGGAGAACTCCAGTGCACTGGAGAAGGCTCACTCACCATCAGCTCCTCAGGCGCCGGTCTTTCCTTGGGCTGTTTCCTCATGCTGCAGTAGGAAGACAAAAGAGCCCCATTCATATTTTTTTTTCTTCCGATATCTACCGTGGCTTCTGCTGGAATTTGGAAGTCTGCAAGCCTTGCAAGCTCAATGCTTGTCCAAATTACTAACAATTACTAAAATTACTGTCTTATGGTGGCCTTGAGTCAGACTTCTGGGGACACTGTGAATCAATCTCTTATTAAAATTACTATTGAGGGATCTGGAGAGATGGCTCAGCAGTTAAGAACACTGACTGCTCTTGCAGAGGTCCTGAGTTCAATTCCCAGCAACCACATGGTGGCTCACAACCATCTGTAATGGGATCTGACGTCGTTTTCTGGTGTGTCTGAAGACAGTTATAATGTACTCCTACACATAAATAAATAAATCTTTAAAAAATTACTGTTGAAATAAAGGTATGTTTACTGTAACTTAATTTTTTAAAGATTTATTTATTTTATGGGTGTTCTGCCCACACGCAGCTCTGTGTAGCACGTGTGTGCCTGTGCCCACAGAGGTCAGACCATGGTGTCTGATTCCCTGGAATTTGGCATTGCAGGTGGTTGGGAAGTACCATGTGGATGCTGGGAACTGAACTCAGATCCTTAGCAAGACCAAATGCTCTTCATCACTGAGCCATCCATCCCTCTGGCCTGTAATTCTATTTTTGAAATCATTGTGAAAAGAGCAGCAATATTCTCTTCCTGACTCAGCTGTCAACTTATTTCAATCTTAAAATCAGGGAATTATAGAGTTCTATTTTGGTCATTGGGAAGGCACATGAGAAAACACTCTGTGGTTCTGGCACTCAATGCCGAGCTATAAATAAAGGGCAGAAGTGCAGACGATACTCCGGGCCACAGATGGCTCCCGGCACGTCCTCTTGACTTGCACTTATTTTATCTAAAATGCAAGGTGATAATTCATTTCACAGCTATAAGACAGTTAAGCTTATTTACGCCCCTCAAAGAACCACATTCCTCATGCAAACTGTTTCTTGTCTTCCCTTCAATAGCCATAATTAGTAGTAGTTGCCTGTACTTAGCTATGTGATGAAGGACCACAAATGGTACAGAGGTGACCATGGGCACTCCTTACCTGTGGCCATGTGCATTTGTGAGGTGGAGTCATGAAAAGAGATTGCTGCAGTTCCTGACATTATTATTTTTTTTTAAATAGAGAGATTTAATGATCATTTGGTAAACAAGAAACATACCTAAGACCCATTAATGACAGACATCGAGGACATTTGCCTTCCCCATAAATAACCACATGCACCTCTCAATGCTGCATCTGTTAGCAAGTGATGGAGCTGTGTGGACAGTGGAGTTGGTAACAGTCCTGACCTAACATTCCACAGTAGCTGTATCTCTTGGGAAAGCAAGGCTATCACCCACCGTCACTTCTATACTGACTGACATCTGTGGAGATTTCAACACAGGTTATTCCTGTCTCCACAGAACTTTTATATAATGCCAATTAATGTTTTGGACAGGAGGTGGTAAAGAAGCATTATGCACTGTTCTCCTGGTTGCTCGGTTTTGCCCCACCTCCAGGCTGGTGGTCTCAGCCCACACAGAGAGCACACAGATGTGGGAAACCCATCCTCTCTCTGCGATGTCCCAATCTGGGCTCCAGGCAGCCTGGCACTGCGGGTGTTCCTCAGTCTCTGCATAAAGTGCGGCGTGATATACTTCTAGTGTTCTCAGGAATTATAAGTATTGGACATTAGGTGGTTAATTTGTTTCTGGACAAGGGCTCTAACAAATAGTTTTAACGAGTTTCAGGAGCTCATGGGCCCAGTGTTTAATTAATAAGCATTTTCCCCTACTATGGCATGCTTTGGAAACAAAGGCTTTTTGGAGTAAAGATAGTTTTCAAAAGCTACAGAATATGATGTAAGTATTTTAAGTAAATAGAAACAATTATAATTTTTAGATCTGGGGGAAATTTTCTTCCTCATTTTTTTCCTGGTGGAATATAAACCGAACAAGACATTTTCATTAAGAGGTAACATATTACACTCAGTCAAAAAGGTGATAAAGCTTGACATTTATATTAAGGAATATTTCTTGGTTTCACTTTTGTGTAACCATCAGATGGATCATGCGGGGGAGGGGACAGCGCACAGCGCACAGCCTTTCCAGTTGAGCAAGAACTCTGCTGCGGCCCACCCCACCTTGTACTGCTCCAGAGCAAAGGGCTCCTGGCAGAGGCTGCCTGTGCACCTTGCAGGAAGGGGAAAGAAGAGAGAGGAACCGGGGGAGTTATGGAGTTTCAAAATGTTTGGTGTGTATTGCCTCCTGCTCTGAAGATCACCATTCCAATGTCCCTAATTGCCTCATCTCTCTGGGGTAATTCCCCATGCTGGGGTGAGCCAGAGGGCAGTGGAGCAACTGGCCTCCTGAGGCCATACCACAGAGGTCCAGCAGGAATGGGGAGAGGGTGAAAGGGCTAATAAAAGAAAGATGTGTCCTGTCAGGAGGAAACGGCAGAAGGCTGGAAAAGAACCCTGGGTTGAAAACGGTTTCCTCAGGGTAAAACGGTGAGGCCAGTGAGGCCGAAAGGCTGTGCCTTGAGGCTCCAATGTCCACTCCTGCAAAATCCTGCATTTCCTTTCTGTTCCTCCAGGGTTGTAAAGGGCTTAACAAGGGTCTCTGAAATAGCAAACTTGAGTGAGATGTGACTAAATTGTGTTTAAAACACACCTGAAGACGATTTATTTACTGGGAATCAGGTGAACTAATATACTACTGCTTTTGCTAAGTAACAGGCAGTTTTATGGACAAATCAAGGTTACATTAACAAAAAAAGCTTCATAGGTCTATCAATGGGGGCTATAAAATTATGTATTTTTTTTGGGAAGAAAAATCAAAGAGGTTTCTCTGTTTACTAAGACGGGGTGGGGGGCACCTCTAAAATATGTCGACAATCCTGTGTGTAAGTAACATTTACATAATTTAAACAATTCTTGGCTTTGTTGCCAGAGCTGCCCAAGGCCCCGAAGTCCCTCCCATCTCCAAAAGGAAGCAGGGAGAGTCACAGGGTCTCAGAGAGCCTTGGAGTTAATGGCATGTATCATTTACATTGAGGGCAAAAGGGTTTGTAAAAGGGGGTGTGAGTGTGGGGGGGTAGGGGTGTGGGGTTGGGGGTGGTGCTCACCACTGAGTGATGAAATGTACGAAGGGCTCCGAGAACTCTCCAAGCGGAAGGACAGGCGAATCCTGGGAGGGAGGAGGAAAGAGTCACCCAGAGTCACAGTCCAGATTTTTTCATTCCTCTTCCACCCACCGAGGAGAAGCTGCAACGCACAAGGCCTCATCCAATTAAAAGAACTGGCTGAGCCCTCCTCCACACAGTGAGGTAAAGATGCCAAATTTCAAGGCACACACATTTTACGATGGTGAGAAACACAGAGCAGAGAGGGAGGGGTGGGGGGAAAAAGGACAATGATAGCCACAGGGTAGGAAGGAAGGTAGGGAAAGTGTAAATGAGAAATTAATGATTATTTAAGTAACACACAAATGGTCTTGTAATTAACTAAGAGCTGGGAAATTATTCTTGTTTTGACCTTTGTTTCTTTTCCTGGATTTGCTATTTATTTACACCTTCCTGTTATTTACATTTTATTTGTATATTTCATTGCTCTTATCTGCTTATCCCTTGCTGTGTATTTGCATTGTGTTTTTTTGCTTGTTTGTTTGTTTGTTTTAATTTAAAATACAGACACTTTGTAGGGTAAGTTGTTTCCTGAGAAGAAATTTCATCTGTTCTGCTAATCTGGGCCAACTGTTGTATCAGGAAGCCCGTGAATTGGGGACATAATGAGAAACTCCCACCTCCACGACCAGACAAAAACCAGGGGTGGCCATAGGAGCAACTCAGAAAGAGCAGGAAGCTACCCAGCAACAAATGACTAGGCTTCGTGACCCAAGGAGAGACCCCATTGCCATTCGCAGAGGAAGGCTTTAAGAATTTAGGAGTTTTTCCACGAGTGACAGAGAGCGCCGCTGTGTTTAGAGCGTGGCAGCTCAGGATGTAATGAAATTACACTGCAGAGTACTTCAACAGTCATCTCATTAGGCCTACAGTTGGAACAAGAGAGCCACATAAAGTAGGCAGCTGCAAATGACTCCGTTCTCATCCATTCTCATTTGCTATTAAAAATACCTTTCGGCGCCTTTTCCCCTCCCTGACACCCCTACACAAAGTGCCCTGCAAAGTATGATACATGCACCTATTTAAATTAACAAAGGAATGACTTATTTTAATCTCACTGCGCTTTGGAGTGCTTTGGCCATTTGGATGAGCAATATATCATTACATACAACCTTCCAGCGCTGCAGGCTAGGAACTCAAAGCATGCAGCATTTGGTGGGAGCCAAACAATTTCTCTAGCACACAACTGTGTCAAATGCATGCATGTATTCATTATGGAGAACGAGAGGAAATAGCTTTGATGTAGTGGAGAGTAGAGGAAGATAAAGGCACCTCTGCACTCCGAGTGTCATTATCAATGGTGGCAGACAGACACAACCGCACAGCCTCCTATGTGATTAGTAAATATACATATAATTGCTGTGACCAATTATCAGAAAAATGAGATCGGTAATTACAAGACAGAAAATTAACTAGAACTCTTATTAAGGCTTTGTTTCCGATTCAAACACTTTGGAAACTGCTGGAAAATACAATTAAATCAAAAGGAACTGAGGGGGCCAAGGCCACAAAAAAAAAAAAAAAAAAAAAAAAAGTGTGTGTGAGAGAAGGTGAGCAAGCTCTATCTTGGCTTCTGCATGTGCACACTGAATTTATTCATCCAGTGAAAGCAAGAGGGGACAGGATGTCGATGGCAGTGACGGCTGCAGTTCCAAATGTGAAATTGTCACCAGTAGAGAAAGCCTTCCAGGAGGACAGAAAACAAAGGACAGGGGGTGAAATAAAACCTCCCTCATCAACTTCAAAGCATTACTCACAGGCGACACCCAGAGCAGGGTGCAGCAGCTACTCAAAAGGTGCAAGACCCACAATAACAAGACCAGCCCTCCATAACACCACTGTAAAATGGCCACACAAGTCCCATTGGTTTGAAAAGCAAAAATAAAACATGGTATCAATTTAAGACCTGGTCTGTCCTGAGGAGAGCCACTGGAGATGGTCAGGAACTGACATTTTAGCTGGGCATGGTGGTACAAACCTTCAGTCCCAGTGTGCAGGAGGCAGATGGTTCTCCTGAGTTTGAGGGAAACCTGGTCTACATAGTAAGTGCCTAAACAGCCAGGGCTACATAGTGCTATACTGTCCCCCCAAAATTAAAAAAAAAAAGAAAAAAGAAATGACATTTTTGTGTCTTCAACGGCTGTGAGTGAGGAGGTAGGTAAAAGTTGATGATGGAAAATTTATAACTTCTCATCTGTGAATAAGCATTGTCTCTGCATGGGTCTTTTCTTTCTTGGATGTGTGTGTAGGGCCAACTATCTGAGTGGTCACTGCTTAATTGATTTATATATTTACTTATTATTTTTTAAGATAAGGTCTTTTTCTCTGGAGGCCTGGCTGGCCCTAAACTCACAGAGATCCACCTGCCTCTGCCTCATGAGTGCTGCGATTAAAGGCGTGCAGCGCCAAGCTCTGCCCAGTAGTTGCTGTCAAACTCAGTATTTAGGAAAATAAAGCTTGGTATGGTAATGTAGTTGAATAATTTACCAAGACAGTTAAACTTCTGGATTGGATTTCTACAAAGACCTTGTATAAAGCATGATGCTACTGTAGCCTTTGCTGCAAGGTGGGGTATCAGAGTCACTTATGACTCAGAGACCTGGCAGCCTGACAAAGGGGTAACTTTAACACATCAGAAAGGAAATGAGATACGGAGCATCTTATGTGGATATTCAATTTTATTTAAGACCTAATATTATAGCCTGTTACGTGTCTCATATTATAAAACTATGGAACACTGGGTGGTAGACGTGAATAATTTATTTTACTTTTGAGAACAGCAGCCCATGTTGACTTTGGAGAGCCGCAGAGAGCAGATTCTCATCTCAGTGGGGTCTGGAAGAAATCACTCATCAGAGATGTGTGGGGGACAATCTAATCTCAAGCGCACGCCATCAGATATTTCTTTTTCATTTTAAAATCCACATCTCTCGCACGCCTCAAGGAACACTTTTCTGAGAAGCAGAGGGCTGGCTCGCGAGCTGGTGGATGGAGAGAACAGGCAAGGGTGACCCTGGAGAGCTTAGTGTTCCACAAAAGGAGAGCAGCGGGCAAACTGTCTGCCGATAGCCATACTGCTGAAGAGATGCTTTCAAGAGCACTAAAGGAGGAGGAGGAGGAGGGGGGGAGGGGGAGGAGGAGGAGGAGGAGGAGGAGTTAGTGTAGCTCAGGATGAGAAAGGCCTCTAAGAACATGCCTATTTTGTTATTTTGTTCAAAGTTTAGAGAAGGAGCAAGGTCAGACATACTAAAAGTTGGGCTCTGGCTTCCTGAGGTTCACCAGAAGGTAAGTACCCCATCGTCATGGGGCTGGAGGGGACTGGGGACTGATACCCACTGGGGGGTGAGGTGAGGAGTCAGAGACTCCAGTAAAGTAGATGCTCCTACGGATCAAAGCTCCTCTGTGAACAAGGCTCAGGCAAGAGGAAGAAATGCAGTTGGAAACAGATGTGTAGACTGAGGAAGCTGGTACACTAATGTCTCTGGGAAGAATGGGCAATAGAAGCCTTTAGGTCTTGGGTACTGGATGTCACCTCGAGGGCTTTCTTGTCTAGATGCTTTTTGAAAACATCTAAGCGTGAAGTTCTGGACTGCAGGAGCAGGCACTGCCTTAGCCAACAACCTTAACCTGAGACTTGAATCCCAAAACAACTTTAGAATCCTGCAAAGGACTACAAGCTGGATCCTGCTGCCAAGCAGACAACTGCTAAATGACAGCAGCTGCCACGAAGCATGTCAGTAAGCAGTTCTTGGCTGATGGGGGGATTGTCTACCAATCTCAGAAGCTTCATAACTATCTGGTCAGTCCTTCTGCTGAACGAACAACCTAACAACAGGCCACACACCAGAGAACAGCGAAGGACACTGGGAAAAAAGTTTGAATGATGCCTTTGCCTTGTGAGTAATGAACAGTTCAGAGAGGTCAACCCATTACAACCGAAACTGTTTAATTATTAATTATGCACAATCTCTGAGCAAAGGGACAAGTCTGGAATGTTTAATGTGTGCTAACTTCAACTGGACTCTCTCTGGGTATTTTGTTATTAGCACTTGTCAGCAAGGTACTCAGGCATAAAAAAAGCCAAGTAGCAGAAAATCGTGTTTGTTTGTGTGTGTGTGTGTGTGTGTGTGTGTGTGTGTGTGTGTGTGTGTGTACCTGCATACTCATTGAGGTGGAAGAAGGAAGAGGCTTAAAGACATCTAGTCCCAACTACAGTTGCTGCCAGCTCACACAGAGGTAAGTCTTTGAATGAGCGCACTTGTGGTGGACTACAAGGGTAAGAAGGGTGGGTATTCCACATACAGAAAGCATAAATAAGAAAATGCTTTTGAGGTAATCAACCTAAAAGGGGGTCACTTTTGTAAAAGAATATCCTGTTTGAAAACCATGTTTCTTGGCTTTAAAAGGATCACCAGGATGCTTTTCCATGGGGGGAAGCACCAAGGGGAGCAGACACAGGGTGATCATCAGAGCTGGCTGCTGTCAGCCTGACTAAGGAATGAGAGACCCTGCCTTAAAGGAACAAGGGAGAGTGATGGAGGGCTCCTGACCAGACTGACTTCTGAATGCTCCTGATCAGCACTGGATGCTCACCATTGCCTGCAACCCCAACTCCAGGGGATCTGATGCCCTCTTCTGTCCTCCATGGGCACCACACTCATATGCATACACCTACATGCAGACATGCACACATATGCATATAATTAAAAAAAATCTTTGAAAGGACCTGTACCATTAATGTTTACCTCTAATACACACTACTCCTGTCCCCATAAATAATCACATGTCTGAATAAGGTCAGGGCCCACATCTGTGCCCACATTGGCATCCAGGTTGCTGTACTGGGTTTGACTCATGAGAGTTGTAAGTGGGAAGGAGGATCTCTATTGTCTCCAACTGCATGAGAATCTAAAACTATATTAAGTGAGAACACTTAAAAAGAAAAGAAACTAGCCAGGTGGTAGTGGCACACACCTTTAATCCCAGCGCTTGGGAGGCAGAGGCAGGCAGATTTCTGAGTTCGAGGCCAGTCTGGTCTACAGAGTGAGTTCCAGGACATCCAGCTACACAGAGAAACCCTGTCTCAAACAAAACAAAACAAAACAAAACACAAAAACCAAAAACAAAAACAGAAAAAAAAACTATTTAAAAAAATCCGTAGGAAGCTGGAATTCTTAGACCCCTGCTTTGTCACAACTGGAAACGTTGAGGAACCATTGTTTAAGACATATTTCTGAGGACTTCAGCTTTATGTTCACTCAGAAGTAAAGATGACAATGGACTTTTACAATAATGTGGTGGTTAATTCAGACACTGCTAGACATCAACAACACCCCAAATGGAAAATCATGTATCAGACACATGATAGTTTTCTCAAGCGAGCACCTACCACATCAAAGACAGTAAGTCTGGCTCTGTGGGATGACTGATATGGTATCAGGGAATGGCAGATGTGAACCTCTGCTCTTCACCTGCCCTCTGCCCTCACTGCAGGGAGCACATAGAGTATGAACACCACAAATGTTTCTATTTGCACAAACACTGATATCCCTCCAAATAAGAATTTTATCTCACTGACACATGGGGGACAGAGAGATAAGTAAACAATCTTGGGGCTATTGACTTTATTTGTGGGTTCTGTGATCAATGTTAAGATGCAGTAAATTCTTCTAATGGGGGAGGGGCTGGAGAGATGGCTCCATGGTCCACAAGGAGGAAGACTGAGGTTCAGAGCCCAGCACCCACGGATATGTTTCTGCAAACACCTATGACCAAGCACCCAGGGGAACAGACAGGGTGATCATCAGAGCTGGCTGCTGTCAGTCTGACTAAGGAATGAGAGACCCTGCCTTAAAGGAACAAGGGAGAGTGATGGAGGGCTCCTGACCAGACCCACTTCTGAATTCAGCATGTGCACCTGGTCACATGTGTACACTCTTCACATATGTGCCAGTACTCCTCCTTCCTCACACACACACATGAAAGAGTAAGCTCTCTAAGTTGTTATTTTAGTTTTTCAGACAGGGTCTCTCTACAGAACCTTGGATCTCCTGGAACTTGCTATGTAGACTAGGCTAGACTTGAACTAAAGCCATGTGCTATCATGTTTGGCCTGCTTTCTAAGTTTTAAAAATAGCCCATTTTAAGATATATTGTTGCTACAGTACCAAGCCAGTAAGTAGTTAACATTAAAGAATCACATGAAGCCAACACTGAATCACGTTCTATATTTTCATGGTAAGTCCTTTAATTCAAGTCTGATGTTCCTGAAGTTCAGCCCAAACATATCTGGTCTTAGGTCCTGTGGTTCATGTTAATTAGTACAGCAATCTTAGATCACTCCATTTCTACTCATAGTGCTGGGGTCAAAGGTTATTTGTAATTTCAGTGTCTTCAGGTCAGACAGAATAGCATTTTGCTGTCAGATCCCAAATTGGTTTTTGAGCCTCATTGTTCATTCCTTATAGTAGCCATCTCTGTGGGACAACTGGCACAATTCACAGGCCAAGTCTGTGTTTTCCAAGGGAGGAAACCTAGTTGGTTTAAAAATGAAAATCCAGGGCCAGGGATGTAACCCAGCTGGTACAGCATTTGCCTAGTATGCAGCGAGCCAGGGGTTAGTATCCACAGCATCGTGAAAAGCTAGGTGTGGTGGTACAAGCCTGCACCCCAGAACTTGGGAGGCAGGGAGGGAGGACCTGAAGCTCAAGGCCATTTGGCTACTTAGGAGGTTTAAGATCAAACTGAAATATAGGGACCCTGTCTTTAATAACTAAAAACTCAACAGCAAAAGAGAAAATTAGACCTCCCCCCACTTTTTGTTATAGACATATATGCTAGTCTATAAACCAAAAAACTTCCTGTGCAGTAGGTAATTGAGGTTTTGGTGAGGTAGGCTCAATGGGTAAGAGGGCTTGCTATGCAACATGATATCTTGAGTTCAAATCCCAAGAACCCGTAGTATGTGGTCATATGTGCCTGTATTCACAGCCCTGTGTGTGTGTGTGTGTGTGTGTGTGTGTGTGTGTTTGTGTGTGGTAGTGGTGGTAGGGCAAGAGGATCAGTGAGGTTTGTTCGCTATCAGTCTCTCTCTGTGTTCATTGAATGACCACGTCACAAGGGAATTGGGTAAGGAATGACAGAGCAGGACATCCAGTGACTTCTTTTGGCCTCTGCGCTCACATAGGTGTGTGCACCCACATACATGTGTACATATATGTGTACATACACCTTACATAAATATACATACATAAAAAAAGAAGACAGTGTTATGGAGGATAATGGGAAATTAGTTAAGTTTTAGTATTTTAAAAGTCCTCCAGGTTTGGATCTGTACACTTCTGTCCTGACTGCCAGGAGAGAGGAGAAAGGTAGTGACAGAGGTGCAGGTGTTCCTGCTGGTTAGCTGCTCTGTTAGAGACATGAGCCCCACCTCAGCAGAGGCCACCAGACACAGAGCTTATTTAAGAGCATTGCCACTTCATGACCTGAAGTGTGCTCTTTATTCCATGCTGAGATGAACTTGCCCAATCCTGGGAGTGTTCTGAGACCAGCACTGGTGCGGGAATGAGGCTCTGCATTACCAAGGCATGTGAAGACAGCAGCAGAGAGGGTGGCTTCTCGAGGCTCAGCTGGAGCCCAGAGCCCTCCTCCATCCACCCCACTCTACACTGGGCCTGAGTGGAGGTAGTGAAGGATGATTCAATTTCCACCCTGGGTCACTCCATATCTGGGCTTGCCAGATGTGACAAATTACACGTGTGGGCGTTTTGGTGTGAAGTTCTGTCTGCTGGTCTGGCCTGACAGTAGCAGTTCATTTAACTTGTCTCAGATGGACCTGGAGCCAGGGCTAAAGGCTTGAATTCTCACTACGGAAACACCCACCCTGCCCATAAACCCTTCAGTCAAGGGAACCAGCTGTTAGCCAAGAGAATACCACCACCAGATGGCTTATAAAAACCCACACCGTACAAATGAATAGGACCAAAGGAATCTGTCTCTAGGTAATTGAAACTGACATCGCCGATATTGTTGTTGTTGTTTTTTTTTGGTTTTTCAAGACAGGGTTTCTCTGTGTAGCCCTGGCTGTCCTGGAACTCACTCTGTAGACCAGGCTGGCCTTGAACTCAGAAATCCGTCTGCCTCTGCCTCCCAGGTGCTGGGATTAAAGGCATGTGCCACCACTGTGCAGATATCTTTTACATACATTTTAGAAGTTCCTCAATATTACAGTGAAAAAGAGAAAGATGTTTGCCATCAGTGTCATGATGAATCCAACTCAGTTACTATACTTATTTTGCTGTCATTAAAAGATTTACATAGAGACTTTCTAAACATGGCAAAGATCTGGTGTTTTAGAAATTCTTTGAAAACAGAACTGGAAAGTGAGTCTGTCTTCTCAACTGTATCTGAGGTGGCACCTTCCCCAAGCCAACAAGTATCTTTTTCTCTTTTACTTTCGGGTTCTTGCTACTCTTAAACCACAGGGAGAAGCATCATTTAGGGGTGCCTGCGTGACCCGCCTCCCCTCTCCTGCAGTCACACAGCTCCCTTTCCTGCAGCTTAGGCACAGCTGCAAAAGCACATGGCAATGGGGTTCCATTTACACAGTACAGCCCAGTACTGTCCTTACTCTCTGTAGCTTCCCGATGCATTTCATAAAAACACTGCTGCAGATAATCAAGCGTGACCACTGACATGCACAAGATTGAGTTTTAGGGACCATTAAATGAGCTCACCCTCATGGGAAGCCTCCTGCTCAGGCTGGTCTAGAGGTAATTATTCAGCGACTCCTACCTGTGGTTTCCCTTGTCCCCATATAGTGTTTGAATTCCATACGCTGCTAAGGTCAAGCTCTTTTTTCCTCATGAAAAGTCCAGCTACACGTGTTGGAGCCAGGACCCACATTATCATGCAAATACACACAACTGGCATTTATTTCACTAGGTTCTCACTGCAGAAGAGCTGATTAAAAGCTGTCTCAGATGAAAGCTGTCTCAGAAGCTAGAGTAAGCAAGAACAGGAGAGAAAAATAACCCTCCATGGTTCTGAAATGGAAGTCTAATCCCTCTTTGCACATCTTTCTGCTGCACAAAGATACCTGATCCACACACACACACTGCTCAACTACAAGACCCTGGCAGGTCCGTGTCCTGAAAACTCAACAAGCCAGAACATCATCAAGTCAGACTCAGAGAATTCACGGCAAACCCAGATCGCCACACCGTGTGTCCCCCCTGAATGCTCAGGCGACTGTTAGAATAATTATTGCCATTTGCCACCTGCATTGCAAGCTATGGATGCGGGGGGGGGGGGGGAACCAACACCTGATGACTCATGGTGAAGGAGCTTGGGAGGAACCTGCTTACATTTTAAACTGAACCCAAAGGCCCATCAGCTACAATAGCAAGCTTGGGATTGTATGTGAAACTGTGCTACACTTGGTTCCATAGAATAATTAACAGGGAGGGAATTTAAAGCTGGCTGAAGGAGACACTGCATCGGTTTAAAATTAGTTACTATGAGAGGAACAAAGGCGGGGGAAGAGGGAGAGGATATGAAACAAAACAAAGCAAAACTACACACTGTGAAATGAGTAAGTTCAGTTAGAATGTTCACCAGGATTTGGAAAATCATAATGCCATCTGCTACTCTGGACCTCAGAACATCAGGGATCTCGGGGGCCCAGGCGCTTCCATTTTCAGAAGGAAGGAAGACCGCTGCCTCCATTCTGCAATGGAGGTTAACACCCAAGCCGACCAGTCTGTGGTCTATTGAGGACACTTTACTTCTCATACAATCATCTCCCCTGGTTTAGGGAAAACCAACAGCAGGCAGGACCATTACAGCAACTGACCCTGGCAACCAGCATGGGTTCAGGGTGTGAAGGTCCCATCATGGCGGATTAAATGAGCACTGTCCTACGGCTGGGTAAGACTTCACAATAGCGCAACACATGTTAAATGGCAGCAGCCAAAACTGGCCCCATCGGGCAACTGCCCATTCACACGATACTATTCACAGGCCTCCGCCACCACGAAATTAATTCATTAATAATACATCAGATTTCGTGGACAATTCAAAGAAACCACACAAAGCTTATGCATCCTGTCTGGTCTAAAGAGGCGAGTCCTCCCTCCCAAATATCCATGAAATCAAAATCACAGCGATAGAAAAAGAAAAATGTGGAGGAAATCTCTCCATTGAATTTGCACAGTGCTGAAAAAAATTTGTAAAACCAGATTTTCAGCATAGTTAGTAAAACACAATTTTATATAACTGTGTTTTAAAAATTATTTTTCTTCCTTCAAGTGACTTTGAACATCTTTCAAACTATTAGAGAGAAAAAAAATTCTCTTACATTGTTTCTCCTGTAACATTTTTAAACTCATTTCTTTCTTATTCCTCCCTCCCATGAACTCATAAATATGAATTAAACATAATTATAAGTGAACAGAACATTAACTTTTGGATTACTGCTGTGTTTTTGTAGAATGTTAATGTCATTTCTAAAGAAACAGTTATTGTCAATAGAAGAATGTAATTACTAATGGAATCTAGCCTTAACCTATTTGCAATCTTCAAACCAGCCAAACTGCATTAATTTAAACACACTGGACGTTTCAAAGGAGGTATTAGGTCTCCAAAGACTGCCTCACATAAAAGGAATATTGGGTTTCAGGTTTCTCATGATCTATATTCCCATCACCATATGACACAGGCCTAGTTAATACCTGGCTGGAGGACAGGACCGTTGTGTGCATCCAGGAGCACTGGCTCTCCCAGTTTCTGAGGCCTCCACCATCAACCCAAACAAACTGTAAATACCAGAGATAAACCCCATCAGATAGCTTCCCATTTGCCAGGGATGGTGGGTCACACATAGCCAAAAGTGCTGTGTGCATGAGCTGTGGAGGGCTCAGGCTGGGGCGCCATCTCTTTTAGAACACGTGTAGTTACATGCTGTGGAAGGTGCACAGACCCTTTGCATGCTGCCAACAGGGAGGTAAAAACTGTTCTTTTCCCTCTTGCTAGCTCCAGCACCCAGGAAATGACAGCAGGATGTTGTTCTCTGTTCTAGTCAGTTCATACCACTTTCTGAATTTGGAGGATGCTGTTAGGTGATCTTTCTCAATGACCTTTCCTTAACACTCGCCCCCCTCACAGCCAAGAACCTTCTTAGTGACCCTGTCCAGGAATGCTTTGTTCTGCAGAGAATATCTTGCCTTTTCTCTCTCTTCTGCCTCAAAGATAGCAGAAACTGAATGGCCAAATCTTTTGGCTTTACCCTGAGCTACATCCTAGTCACAAACTACAATATTTCTTAAAGATCTGCAATCATTGAATAGATAGCAAATGAAACTGAATCCTTCTCCAAGCCCCTCTTTCTCTTGAGATTAAATCTCATGTAGCTCAAACACCATGAGAGATAGATGACCTTGAAATCACTATGCAGTTGAGGATGACCTTGGACTCTGGGGTTGACAGAGGTAAAGAATGAGGCTTTAGGGGATAGTCAACTTTTTTTTAAATAAAATAAAATATTTATTATTTTAACTTTTATGTGCCATGTATACACATACCTGTAGATGCCAGAGGACACTCCCATCCTAGAAAGGAAGTTTTTAGCCATCTGAAGTGGGTTTGGGAATTGAGCTGGGTCCTCTGCAAGAGCAGCTAGCACTCTTTGTTTTGTTTTGTTTTTGGTTTTTCGAGACAGGGTTTCTCTGCATAGCCCTGGCTGTCCTGGAACTCACTCTGTAGACCAGGCTGGCCTTGAGCTCAGAAATCCTTCTGCCTCTGCCTCCCAAGCGCCGAGATTAAAGGTGTGCGCCGCCGCCACCACTGCCTGGCTGCAGCTAGCACTCTTAACCATCTCTCTAGCACCAATAGTCAAGATTTAAACCCCCCCCCCCCACCACCACCACAGCCCAAGGAACTCCTGCACCTAGATCCTATGGGGAGGGGCAGAGGGCCAAGTGATCTAATAGTTGATCAGATCAGAGGAGCTACTGTTTGCTTGGGTGAATTCCTGAGTAACATTAAAGAGGGATTTAAAGGAGTAAATTTTTTTTCTTTTCAGGGGCGGTGCTGAGGACCAAACTCAGGCCTCCTGCTTGACACACTCTACCACTGAGCTAATCTCTAATCCACGAGAATGAATTTACCAACAGGAAGATACAATCTCATTTGCAAATGCTTTTAAAAGTATGATTTAAAAAAAAAAATTCAAAGCCACAATGAGCTCAGCATGGTGGCACAAGCTATAATTCCAGCACTTTGGAAGCAGAGGCAGGATAAGTTTTGGTCACATAACAACTCTATGTCTAAGATTTGACAAACTGCCAGACTGCATTTCATAGCAACTGTGTCTACATGTGTTCAAACCTCTTAGGAAGGTTTCGTCCTCTCTTAGGTCTGGTCAACACCAGCTCTTATTGGTGTCCCACTCTTTACAGGCGTTCTTCTGGGAGGAGAATGAAGTCTGATTTGTGGTCATGTTTAGCCCACGAGTCTCCTTATTGGTCGTTCGCAGGTCTTTGGAGTAATTCAAATCTCTTGCTCATTTGTCTTCTCTCTTTGCCACTGACTTATAAGTGTCTTTACATATTCTGGATATTAGACTGTTATCACATAAATATATAATATTTTCTCTTATTCTGTTCTTAACCCCCAAAGTTGCTCAGGATAGTTTTAAACTTATGACCCTCCTGCCTCAGTCTCCAGACATTTTTGTCTGGAAGCATGGCTATGCACACCCAGGCTCCTTGTTGCCTCCTGTCTCTACCCCAGCTTCCTGCCATATGCCACTACCATACCTCCTTTATTACACAATTTTGCTGTAAGTCTTGAAATATCTCAATCCTCCTTCCCTAGCTGTCCTGGATGCTTTGAAGATTGTTAAGTTTTTAATTATGTGTATGTCTGTGGGTGGACGACCGCCATGCAGGCCAGAGCACTATGTCTCCTCAAGCTGGAATTCTCTATGACTGTGAGTGCTGTGGGTGCTGGGAACTGAACTCTGGTCCTCTGTAAGAGCAGCTAGTGCTCTTAACTGCAGACCTATCTCTCCAGCCTCATGCTCTGGCTACTCTTAAGTCCTTGCACTTGCACAGAAAATTTGTTACGCATAAAAATAATCCCAGTAGCATTTTGGCAGGAATTACATTGACTCTGCAGATCAACTTGGATATTATCACCTTGTCTTTTTTTTTTTTTT
>JADRCD010178579.1:3084-19497 GCA_019843815.1 Montemys delectorum
GAGGAGGTGAGGGGAGGGAAGGAAACCTAAGGGAGAAGGAAAAGAAAATATAACGGGTTGATTTTCTGGACAGAAATATAACAATATTCTTAACACTTAACAATATTCTTTGACTCGAAATATCCATTTCTAAAATCCAACTGAAGAGAAAAATCACAGAGCTATTATAAAAAAAAAAAAAAACAGTGACAAGTCAGCTATTTCAATGTTTCTAAAAGAAAATCAGAATGTAGAGTACCTACTACTCAAAAGTGAGGACTTGGCTGAATTTATATGATATAATCATGCATTATCCTACTATTCATCTAATAAAATGCATGTACAAGGATATTTAGTGGGTGACTCAAAACAGAGGAGAAACTCTAAATAAACACCACAGAGCGAAAGAACAGCATCAGGTGGGATTCAGTATAGGGGAGCTGTGGATATGCAAATGGAGTTCTCCTTTACATAAATAAAAGTGTTACTCTAAGATCTCTCTTGGATTTAGATTAACTTCATTTTTTCTCTTTGCCTATCTCTATTTTTAAATTTTTCTGTAATGTAATTATTTCTGAATTCAGAGACAAATACACAAACTAAAATGTTCACAGAGCACCAAAGTGACACCTTGAACGACACTAACAAAATACGACGAATCAAAATAATTAAGTTGAAAAACAAGAATCCTAGAACACCGGCTATTTCATGAGAGCTCACTGTTAAAGCAGTTAGATTCAGATCTCAGAATATTAACTATGAGCCAACAGTACAAAATTTAATATACCTATCAACAATAAATTATAAATTACTTGTTATCTTGCTGTCGTCATCTACATATTGACTTCAGATCTGACGCAACTAAATGGACCATCACACAATTATGTCTCAGCTATACGATTAATTCATCTAAATCTAAGGATATTAAAACTGTGATCTCTTTTGAGTCTAAAAAATGCAATTAAACTCGCCTCCATGTTCTTAATGACACACAGGCCTAATCCACTACAGATGAATCCAAAGTGTTATGCCAGTATGATGGATGAAGGGTGAGGCTCCATGGTAGTCAGATTGTTTTTATAGTGTGTTTTAATAAATTAGACCATCCTTCAAACTGTGCCATCCAAGATGCTAGCCACCAAGTACACGTGTCCGTGTTAACACGATCTGGGTGATGATCATGCTTCACAAGCTATATGAAAAGGGAGCGTGTATAATGGCTCATCAGTAATTCTCAAATATGTGTTGCATGTTGCAGTTATAATATTTTAGAAATAGTAATTGCAATACATTTGAAATTTACCACCTTTTAAAAAACTTTCTAATACGACTGGTTAAAAAATTTAATTACATATGTGGCTCACATGTCTTCATTAAACATCTGCAATCTAGGACTCAAGCTAGTTGCCCAGCTTCCTGGCATGTGTAAATAGCTATCTTATTTAAATGGACAGAAAGGACCTCATCTATTGAATTACTAAGGGCTCCAAACTAGGGAAATGGCCTTTGTTTCTCTGAACAGTGGTTATTTAATGTATAAAACAGCTTCCTTTGTCCCTTTGTTTCTTCCATCCCTTGAGACAGGGGTCTGGCTTTGTGGTCCAGGCAGGTCTCAAGTTCACAGTCCTTTCCGTTTCTGCCTCCCAAGAGACAAGTTTACAAATGGGTGCCTTGCCTGACAAAACACAGCTATTAAAATGAGGTAAACCAAGGGTTAACGTCATGGGTTCTTGCCATATCACGCGAGATATAATACATACCAATGATCTATTGAACTTTTAAGTTAAAAGTCTAAACCTGTGATTTGCCTTAGAAAATAAGAACCAAATACGTGAAAATGTTTATAATTTCACTAGCTGGGGTGACTGTGGTTATTGTTTATTTGAAAGACTGGGTTTCCAGTCTTTCTGCTGTGTTTATATAGATGTATATGTCATACGTTAAGAAACAGCAAGAGAACTTACATTATATAACCTACTTTGTGACCTGCTTTGTACTTACATAACACATGTCACAGCTATTTGTGTCATTAAAAAATCCCTATGGATTAGAATTAGTGTAGCAATGTGCTGAATGGACACAGCAGGCCAGATGTCACTGCTGCCTAGTGCTTGGCTGTTTAGGTAATGCCTTAGCTCGCTTTCTATTGCTGTGGTAAGCATCATGGCCGAAAGCCACTTGGTGAAGAAAAAGTTTATTTCATCTTACAATTTTTAGACTATCATAAAGGGAGGCCAAAGAACCTGGAGGCAAGAACTCATGTAGACACCATGGAGGAGTTCTGCTTACTCAATAGGCTTGCTTGCCATAGTGTGGTCAACCTGCTTTCTTATAGAACCCGGGACTACCCGCCGAGGGGTAGCACTACCCACCATGAGTCAGGCACTCCTGCATCCATCATTAATAACAAAAAAATGCCCCCACAGACATGCCCACAGGCCAATGTGATGGTGGCAATTCCTCAATTATGGTTCCTTTCCCATGATGATGTTAGTTTTAGCTTGTGCCAAGCTCACAAAACACTAACCAACACAGGCAGTCTTAAAGATTTTGCTACCAGTGGGAAGAGAAAAATTATTATTGAATGTACTTGAAGTGAAATATTTATTTCACTTTAGAGAATTTTTTCTTTCATTATTATTTCTGATGAGACAACTATTATCTCCCCCTTCCCATATGAAGAGTGTGTGTAGAAACTCAAGAGAAGGAAGACCAAAGTGTGGATACTTCATTCCTTCTTAGAAGGGGGAACAAAATACCCATGGAAGGAGTTGTAGAGACAAACTATGGAGCAGAGACTGAAGGAAGGACAATCCAGAGACTGTTCCACCTGGGAATCCTTCCCATATTCAGTCATCAAACCCAGACACTATTATGGATGCCAGCAAGTGCTGGCTGACAGGAGCCTGATATAGCTGTCCCCTGAGAGGCTCTGACGGTGCCCAACTAATACAGAAGTAGAGGCTCACAATCATCCATTGGACTGAGCACAGGGTCCCCAATGAAGGAGCTAGAGAAAGGACCCAAGGAGCTGAAGGGTTTGCAGCCCCTTAGGACGAACAACAATATGAGCTAACTAGTACCCTCAGAGCTCCCAGAGACTAAACCACCAACCAAGGAGTACATATGGTGAGACTCCAGCAGCATATGTAATAGCAGAGGGTGGCCTAGTTGGTTATCAATGGGAGGAGAGGACCTTGGTCCTGTGAAGGTTCTATGCCCCAGTGTAGGGGAATGCCAGGGCCAGGAAGTGGGAGTGGGTGGGTTGGTAAGCAGGGGGAGTAGGAAGGGAACAGGAGTTTTATTTTATTTATTTATTTATTTATTTATTTTACTTTTTTCAGAGGGGAAACCAGGAAAGAAGATATCATATGACATGTAAACAAAGAAAATATCTAATTAAAAAAATGAGGATGTGAAAGCAAAAAAAAAAAAAGAAAGAAAGAAAGAAAGAAAGAAAGAAAGAAAGAAAATTTGAAAAAGAAAAAGAAGATTGTGTGTATGCATGCTTGCCCATGTGTGTACGCAGAGACCAGAGGTTGATATTGGATAGCTAACCACTCTTCATCTTATATTTTGAGCCAAGGTTCCTTACATGCACATGGAGCTTACCAGTTGTTTAAGACTAGCTGATTCCAGTCTCCACTTCCCCAGTGTGAGGATTTCAGATGTGTGACCACAGTTGCCTTTTTATGTGGTTGCTTAGGATCTAAGCTCAGGTCCCATGCCTGTCTTTTATAGCCACTTTACTGACTGAACAATGTTCCTGGCCCCATAGGTTTCTGGTGTCATCACCACCTTTGACAAATATCATGTGGCTTTGAGAATTGTCCCACACCAATTATATGTAAATAGCCATTTCCCTCATACTGTTTTTAACCCTGGGTAAAATCATTGTCTGTTTGGCCATTCTCATAAGATAAGTATTTGAGTTTTGTCTTATTTCCCATGTCTTTGATAAGTAGAGAGGGTCATACATTTCTGACTCATTTGTGTTTAGAATTACAGCTGAGAAGTCCCAGGCCACCATGACATCTCATCCTCCAGCATCTGAATCACATGCTATGCATCACCTGCCCCTACCTTAGTTCTGACATATATGAATCACCCAGTACTGATCCTAAGCCTCCTCAATCTATCCTCTATCTATTCATCTATTTATCATCTGTCTGTCTGTCTGTCTGTCTGTCTGTCTTTTGTTGCTTTTCCCTCTTTTCTTTTTTTCTGACACTGTCCTGTTCACATGTCTGGGGAGGAGTTTTGGTCTCTTTTCTTTCCTGGATCGTTGCTTTGGTCACCATATCCAATCTCATGTTAATGACTCACAAAGTAGAACTCTAGACCAGATCTTCTTCCTGAACTCTGAACTCACAAAGTCCAAAATGGCTGCCCCAAACTCAGCATATCCAAGCCTGGACACTTAAATTCCCCAACTAGATAGCCTGCCTACTCCCATTCTCTTAGAAACCCAATCCAAACAAGCCAGGTGCAGCAGGCAACTCCTATTGCAGTTCCCTAGGCTTTTACTTTTGTGACTCTACTATCATATGCCTTGAATCTATCCTCAAATGGTGTCCAAGAGCTCAAGACTTCCCACCACCTTGATCAAGGCCATCACCATGTCATTAGCTAATGTGTTTGACAAAACACTAACTAGCACAGGTAGTCTTGAAGATTTTGCTACCAATGAGAAGAGTAAAATCAATTATCTAACAGCACTAAAGTCAAATACTTATTTCACTTTAATGGTTTTTTTCCTTCAATGTTATTTCTGAAGAGACACATATTATTCCCCCAATATAAAGATTCTCTGTGCGTGCACATACATGTAGACCAGAGTCGATGTTGGACATCTATCACTCCTTCACATATTTTGAGACAGGTTAACAACTTGCTGTGTGTCCAATCTTTTCTTGTACCCTACCCCTGCCCCCAATCATTAAGCACAATAATTGCCAAAGCTATGCTGCCACAATATGAACCAGGGCTTCTGGCTGCTCTCTTCTGTTTGACACAATCTAAGACAATGGTTCTCAACCAGTAGGTCGCAACCCCTTTGGGTGTTGAGTGAGCAACCCTTTCACAAGGACCTCCATATCATATCAATATGCATATCATGATTCATAATAGTAGCAAAATTACAGTTATGAAGTAGCAATGAAAATAATTTGGTGCTTAGGGTCACCACAATATTAGGAATTGTATTAAAGGGTCACAGTGTTAACAAGTTGAGAACTACTGGCTTAAGAGGTTCAAGGTCACTTATGTAAAAGATGAAGTTAGAAAAATCTCCAAATACCCCATTTATTGAGTGAGGATGGAGTTCAATGGTATATCACTGACTGAACATGCATGAGTCCTTGAGTTCAGCTCCCAGCTAGACACACGTGTATACACAGAGGTATACACAAACACACACATACACACACACACACACACACACACACACATAATCAACACAAATAATAGCTTACTGTTCACTCTTACCTGTTGAACCTCATCCAAATATTCTGCTGATCTATCCCTGGGTTCCTGGACACTAGGTTCCTGGAAACTGGATCTTGTTGGGCATACTCATACATCTCAATGAACATGGGCTATGATGTTCTTATGCCCAATGTGTGCATGACCAGCTCTGCCAACCCACTTCATGATTTCTCATGTCATTGTCCAACTGACACCTAGCCCCAAGGTTTCTTTTTTCAGAACTGTAATCTGCCTTCTAAAATCCCAGTATGTTCTCTGACTCTAACCTATCCCTTTGTAGATTTATCAGCTTCTAATACTGTGGAGCATAATGGCCTTGTGAACTGCCCTTCTGTGTGTTATCAACTTGATCACAAATGTGGTGATTTGAATAGGAATAGCCCTCATATGCTCATATATGAGTGTTTGACCATTAGGGAGTAATGCTATTTGACAGGGATTAAGAGGTGTGGCTTTGTTGAAATGGTGTGTAGCCTTGTTAGAGGAAGTGTGTCACTGAGGGTGGGATTTGAGGTTCCAGAAGCATAAGCCATGCCCACTGGCTCTCTATTTTCCTGCTGCCTGCTGATTCGGATGTAGAACTCTTGGCTACCTCTCCAGCACCATCCCTGCCTTCATGCCACCATGCTTCCTGTCTGACAATAATGGACTAAACCTCTGAACTACACACCAGCCCCAGGTAACTGTTTTTCTTATAAGAGTTGCTATGGTCATGGTGATGTGTCATCACAGCAATAGAACACTAGGAAAATGTGTACTGAGAAACTTGTCTGATTTATGCTTGTAAATACTAAGTAAATATTAGCAGGAAAAGGAAATAATTTCCTTCTTCATCTCCTTTTTTGTTTTCTACTTTGCTGCTTATTATTCAATTAATTTGCAAAGTATCTTTATATATTAGTATTTTAATACCTTTCATCTCACATGTTGCCAACATTTTTGTTTGTTGCTTAATTTTTTTACCTTTGTTATATTTTTCCCTCTTAAAAATTTATTTCTCTTAGTCAAGTGTGATGGTGAGTCCCTGTGATCTTACATGAAGTCTCCCCTCCCCAGAGCCAGTGAATGCTATTGAGTTTGTACATTGCCTCAGACACTCAAAAGCAAATCTATGAGTGACTGTACTGAAGCTCCCTCCTCCCTGCTACACACCAGATGCACTGTATGTTGCTCTCTTGCTTCTACACTCACAGTAACACTTGAATACTGTCCATTTTGCAAATGTGCATTTTTCTCCTTTTCACTTATAAAATTACTTCTATGGACATAATCTACAAACCTGGTTGGTCCTTTAACGGTTTTTGCTCAGCCTTTCACTGCTGCAACAAATAACTAGTAAAATGCGTGCACTGTATGCATTATATACAGGTACATATATATTGTGATGAAGGGGATTTATTTTGTGACCAAGCTTCTGTATAGAGGTAAATTATTACATAACAATTAAGTAAAGTTAAAAAAAAAAAAAACAATGAATTAAGGAGAGTTGGGTAAGATTGTGGCCCTAATATAAAGCATAGAATTTGGGTAATAATTTGTATCAAATTAGGAAAGTTTTTAGTTGCTTCATTTTGGAAGCTGAGGTCACCTTGGCTTAAGATGATAATATGAACAAATAGTCCTTGTATACCCTCAGCCAGGCATCATAGCAGAGGCCTTTAATCCCAGCACATAGTAGTAAGAGGCAGATAGATCTCTGTGAGTTCAAGGCCAGCCTGCTCTATGTAATGAGTTCCAGGACAGCCTGAGCTACATAGTGAAACCCTGATTCAATATCAAAACTAAAATAAATAAATAAATAAATATGTACACTTCCACACATGTGCACATACTCAGACCATGAGAATCCTCTAAGACCCAATTAAGAGAAGCATAAAGGAAAATAGTCATATTATAGTAAATCGAGATCCTGATAAATTGGAAGTTCAGTTAGTATTATAATTAGTATGTCATTAGCTCTGCTAATTAGAAAATATATTTATATGCCTTTGTGCTCATAGCTGCAGATGACTACTGCAAACCACTTCTAAATTCAAGTTATCTTCCCTCCTCCAAGAAACAACCCCTGAAAACTCATTGGACTTTACCTTCTTATTTACCTCCATCATGTTCCTCTTTTCTTCAATTGCTGTCTGTAAGTCATATTTGCTTAGGGCACACATATACATTTCTTTCCCCACAATACTGCAAGTTGTCTAAGAGGGAAGGCCATCTTCTAGACTAATCTAGAACCACTTTCAAAGAAGCTTAACAGAGACCGCTGTCTAGTAGGAATTTTCCAGTAGATGGTCATCAAATAAAATACATAATCATTTATATTAGAAGCATTGTGGGTGATATACAGACTGTTGCTATGATTTATGAACCTTCTGCTTTTCCATAACAGAGGTCCACCTGCCTCTGCCTTCCAAGGGCTGGGACTAAAGGTGTTGACCACCACACCAGGACCAATTAATCTCTCACAAGCCTGGGTATCAAGGAAATATTTTGAAAACATGAAAAGCAAAGTAAGCATAGAACATTCTTTCCAGCTGAGTATATGGTGCATGTCTGTAACTCCAGCACTTGGAAGACTAAGGAAGAAGACTAAAGGTCTGAGACCGGAGGACACTGCAAGCTACTGCCAAGGTGAGACTCTGTCTCAAACATCAAAATTCAGAAGATTCTTGCTGTAAGGAACTTACCAAATATATACAAGGCCCTGGGTTAGATCACCAGCCTTATAATAAAATAAGATAACAAAGTAAAATAAGACCCCTTCTTTTTATTCAACAACCTAGGCCAAAACTATATTGACCATATTGCAATTGCATGTAATTAGAAGACAGTAAAATTAGAAGTCTAGTGACCCTTAACACAAATTCGAATGCAGTTAAGGAGCTATATTTGATCACCTGCGCATGTCTTCTAATTGCATATCAAAGTCTTCAAGTTTCTCTTGATACTTCTCTGTTAAGTTACAGAACTCACTAAGGATTGACGATTTCAGATCAGGGTATGGGCAGTCCAATGTTTCTAACTCCGTGGGCTGTTCACTGAGCAGGTTAGACTTTTCTTCTGAAGAGTGACCTAGTAACTAAAGAAATGGTTATTTTATTTAATAAAATGCAAAGTGGGTGACTGAGTAAAATCAGCAGTTGCATCTCACTTACCTTCACACTCCAGTCCAAAACTTCTTTTTCTAAGTGCCGTTGCTCCTGATGAAGTCTTTCAAAGGCAGCCTCGGATTGTTTCTTGACAAAGTCAACCTAGAGGTCAGAGCATATGAACAGGAAGCATGTAAATGACTGCAACTCACCCAAGATTATTTCTATTGAAAGACACAGTCTCAGAAGCCAGTAGCGGGTGAAAAAGTAGAGGAGGGGAAAATCCTTTCAAAGATCTGAGAAGAAAAGAGCAGCCAGAGGGCTAAGGCTCATCACACAAGCAAGCCTCAGTGAGGAGTCCAGACCTTTTAACAAAACAGGGCTCGTGGTTTAACAGTCCCAGCAAGCTCTGCTCTCAGTTTGGAATTGTTAATGGTAAGATTTCAATCACGCCTTTGCTCTCAAGTATCCTCTACAGCCAGACATAGTTAAAGCTTCTTTACTATCCATGAAAGAAGTATAGCATTATAGAATAGCTGACAGGTAGAGCGATGAAAGTTCAGGCTCTACACCTAGCATAACAAACTAGCAAACAAAGGACACATGGAGGCATGCAGAGGAGGAAAGAGGTGTGAACCCAGGTTTAGGAACAACTGAGACTTCTCTGGTTAGCAAAGAACTAAAGGGTACATGGGGTCATCAACCTGACAGAGAAAAGAGCTGGCCTAAGAGCTTTGAGACAAGAGTAGGTTTGACGTGTGAAAGGCACATATAGGACCAACTTCATAATGATATGGGGCAGTGTCATACAAGAGATGTGATTGAAGAAGGAGGACTGAGTAGAGGGGGTTGTGGGTGGGCTTACTGGACTAAGAAGAGCCTGTGAGAAAATTCAGTGATCACACAACTTGATCTCCATATCCTGAGCCAAGATCTGAAAATGCACTAGGAAGAGGGGCAAAGATAAAGGCAGGAGAGGGAGTTAAAATGAGGGTGTCCGGACATATTCAAGCACATGTTGATATTGAGGAGCCCTCTACTTAACCTCCCAGGGCAGGGGTTTGCTTCAACTGTTCTATTTCAGACAAGAACGAAATATCACATCATACTATATTTTGTTTTATGTGCATTGGTGTTTGGTCTGCCTGTATGTCTGTGTGAGGGCATCAGATCTTAGAGCTACAGAGAGTTGTGAACTGCCATGTGGGTGCTGGGAATTGAACCCGGATCCTCTGAAAGAGCAACAAGTGCTCTTAACTGCTGAACCATCTCTCCAGCCCAACATTATGTTTTTTTAACTTACTGACCTCTTCCAGAACCATAGTTGAGTCTGAGCCTTCATGGCAGGGTGCACTCTGGGAAGTGCGGTGCTGTTTCCTCAGGCCTGCTCTCAGTTGATGAACAGGGTCAATGACAGCTGTAAGGTAGGCATACCACTGTTCTGACAGCTCTTTCTCTGTGTAGGGTGAAATCGAATCGAGGAGACATTATGATTCTCTTAAAAATAATCTAATAAATTCATAGATTATTAATTTATGCTTTCTAACATTTGTTTAGAAAAAATCAGACAGGTGTTACTACAAGAAAAGCATGAAGGGAGGGGGAGGACAACTTTCATAGTTCCAAATAAACTTCCCCTTTATACGGAGGTTCAAAAAAAAAAAAAAAAACTCACCAAAATTCATAAGCTCACAAAAACATTCATTTCCAATGCTCTCTTCATTGAGACAAGATTTTATTTCAGACTCCAATTTACATCTGGAACAGACATGATCTCAATCAATTTCTGTATAGTCATAATCATACATATAGCCTTAAAGCGAGTAGAATAGGAACAGGCCATCGGATTTGGTTTTGTACATCTGCTTGTTGACCTGAGCCATGTACTGAGTTCCTAGCATGGGCAGAAACAATGGGATGAGCATGGGCAGCACCCCTTGCAGTTCTCGGCAGCATGCCACATTAAGCACCCGGGGCATGCAGAAGCCACCCCACATGCTAAGTATTCAACACAGAAAGACTCCCAAGACAGCAGTTTGGAGATGAGAGGCAAGTAGCAGCAACGGCTGCTGAAGAGGAGGAGAGAGGCCAGCCTGGATCCACAGGAGGCCTTAAAGTTCAGAGATGATGAGAGTCTGAGTCAGGCAAACGGGAACAAATGAACATTTTGGTTTTACCCAGCAATGAGCAATAAATCTTTATAAACTTTTACTATGTTTTTAAAGATATAGTCACCTTTAGAATAAAACCAGACTAAGCTCTAGGTGGGCATTCAACACAGTTATATTTTTGTGCCCTTTGTTTATGTAACTAAATCCGAGACTTACTGCTGATGTGTACTTTAGTTTTGAAATGGCATAAGAAAAATAGTAGCTATTAAAATGCTTTAACATGATTGCTATTTTTCATCTCACAAACAAGTGCCTATTCTTTGACTACAGGTATTTGATGTACTTGAAATAGCAGCATATTTAACAATTCATGTTGTAGTTTGGTGGGGTTGCTTTGCCTGTCACTTATATTTTACACTATTTCCAAATAGTTTTCATAATTAATGTTGTAATATTGGAGGATGTTCACATGTATATGTGCCTTTCAATTAAATTCATATATGTGAATAAAGATGAAAGCTTATTGTAAATAATACTACTTTATTAGCCAGCAAGTAGCCTTTATTAGAAAGGGGGGAGGGTGTACATATATGTGTGCATGTGTATATATATGGTCATGTGTTTGGGTGTGTGTACAAAGAGGCCAGAGGTCAGCGTTAAGTGTCTTCCATTTTGAGGCATCTCTCTCACTGACGCGCAGATCACCCAGTAGGCTAGGCTGACTGGCCAGTGAGCCCGGGGATCCATCCATCCTCACCTCTACTGCACTGGAATCACAAGTGCATGCTGTACTCAGCTTTTCTTTAAACCTGGTTTCTGGGAATCAAACTCAGCCTCTTGGTCTTACCAGCTGAGTGAGCCATTCCCCAAGCCTTTGTTTCTAAGAGCATACCTGCCACTGTTACATGTACAGTGGGTGTTTGTTTGTTTGTTTGTTTGTCTTTCAAGACAGGGCTTCTTTGCGCAGCTCTGGCTGTCCTAGAACTCACTCTGTAGACCAGGATGGCTTCAAACTCAGAGATCCACTTGCCAAGTGCCGGGATCAATGGTGTGTGCCGCCACCACCACCATCATCCATGGCAGTTTTTTCTCTTTTCTTTTTGGGGGGCTGGAATGGGGTGGGTACATTTTCATGAAGACAACCAAGAATTCACTTTAGAACAGAGTTGTTGACACACAAATGTAGCACTCGAGCAACCAGCTTGGCTCCTTCTATTTGAGAGGCTGTGGATAGAATAGAGTCCATAAACAGCCAGAAAAGGGAAGCTGTGTGGAGTTGGTGGTGATCTGAGGGAACCAATGCCCCATGCAGAACTTTGAACTCTCAGGCAAGAGTGATACCTGTGCTAGACTCATATGCACCCTTCACTAGGCTAACCATCTGTAAACTGTCACAAGACTGTAATATATCATAACGTCTACAAATAATTGCACCAAAGCTCATGAAGAAGGTGACAGCAAATGTTCCTGGGAACATGTAATAGAGTCCATGGGCCATAAGATCTGTGTAAGCTAAATTTCACATAAAAATTTAGAACTTTAAATATTAAACAAATTTGACATTTGGAAATTTTATCTAGTTCTCTAAGTACTAGATTTCAAGGTCCTAACTTCTGCCTTGTTGTGTGTATGGATGCACATATACACAGGTAGAGGCCACAGGCTGATATTGAGCATATTCTCTGACCACTCTCCACCTTATTTTTTTTAAAGATTTATTTCTTTGTGTGTTCTGCTTACACATATGTATGTGCACCCTGCTTCCATGTACATGTACCATGTATATCTCAAATATAATAAGAGGGTATCAGATCCCCTAAGCCTGGGGTTACAGACAGTTGCCAAACTCCCTGGGATTCTAACCTGGATCCTAAACATGAGCAGCAAGTGCTCTTAACAACCAAGCCAACTCTCTAGCCCTCTACCTTAGTTTTTGAGATAGGGTTTCTCACTCAACTCAGAGCTTGCCAACTTAGCTGGACTTGCTGGCCAGCAAGCTCCAAGGACCATCCTGTCCCCACCTCATTAGGACGCTGTGGGCCACTGTGCCAGTTGTTTTGTCATGTGTGTAGTAGAAATGGAACTCAGGTCCCCATGCCTCCCTCCCAAGCTCCTTACCAATTGAACCATCTCCTGGCCCATCCTCCCTTGGTTTGAACTGGTGAGGGTGGAGAACTAGATCTGCTTTGATGGGAGTGGAACATTTCAGGAAAAAGAAAAGCCAGCCAACTCCAAGATAATGGAACACAGGAAATGAATACCAGTGTTTCAATCCCACAAGCTAGCTTGTTTACCCTTTGCAGACACTTTAACCCCTTCAGCTCGGTCAGAAGTCCCAGCAGCAGCCCCAGGAGAGCAACGAGACCTACATGGTACAATTATTCTCTGGACTGAGGTTAAGCACTGTAACCCTTAACTACGTTAGCTGGTACATACTCAGTTACCAAGGAGAGGTTAAACACCACTGTACCCCTTATCTTCTGTAGATCTAAGGCCCTTAAATAAGAATCTGTTCCTTATTATGGGAGAACAGATTATATGTATGTGTTCATTTTTAATTTTTTTGAGACAGGATCTTACTTTATAGTCCACATTAACCTGGAGTTTGTTATTTAGCCCCTTGAAACTGTAGCAATCCTCCTGCGTCAGCATCCTAAGTGCTGAGTTTCAGGTGCCATCCTGAACGCCAGACAGATTTTCTAAGATAGACAAATACACCACTTAAACTACTAACTTACATTGCCAGCATCTAGCTATTTCTCTAATGGTTAACCTATTGCTGTTAGTTTTGATTTCATGGAATATGTATTAAAATTACCTTACATTCTAGAATAACAAAGAAAATTATCTTGGCAGGCTCTCTCTCTCTCTCTCTCTCTCTCTCTCTCTCTCTCTCTCTGTGTGTGTGTGTGTGTGTGTGTGTGTGTGTGTGTGTGTGTGTGTGCATGTACAGTGTTTAGTCCTTAGAAGTTTGCAGGCAGCAGAGGTCATCCTCACTGGAGAGTTCCTTGCCTCCAATCTCTCTGTGTCCTCCTAGCTCAGCCGTCAGAATGAGTTTCTATAATGCTATGCATATGATTCATCTGTCTGGCTCAAGATCAACTCACTCCACACATTGGGGAAGATGTAGAATGTTTAATATTCATAAAAGGAAAGAAGAAATGGAAAACCTTCCTAATGTCTTCCTTCATTTGTGCTTGTATTTAATGACTGCTAGATTAATAAGTGGCTTTCCTCTTATTGTATTTCAGGTTATACACATTTTCAAAATGCTTTTTTTCAGTGACCTTGAATATTTTTTCTCTATAAGAGGTGACATTGGAAGAATTTGGTGTATAGTTTGAATTGGTTTTTATAGCCAAGGTATGTTGTATAGCTTATAGCATTTTATTTTTCTGTTTTAACATAATCTAAAGGCCTCATCAATCATGAGTCTTGTACCTCTCACGCAGGGATCACTGGACATGAACACACACAAGTCCAAAGCAAAGGCAATGGAATTTGGATATTGGACATAGGCTTAGAGCACAACAGTGCTCTACCTTCCTAAGAATAAATACATGTGATAACATTGTTTAAACCATAGTTTATAAATGCTACATTGTCAGAGCAAATGGCTAAGCCTCACATGGGGGCAAAGACATCTGCTTTCTCTTTTGGCCTTTACTTTTGAAAAGAAAACTCTTTTTGCAGAGCTTATATTTAAGATCATACATCCAATTATTGTTTTCCCTTAATTCATCTTTGACTGCTACAAACAGGAAGAGGAGCCAAATCAAAACTGAGAGTCTTGGTACAATATTAAGCCAACCCCAATCAACACTTGAAGTCCTCAGTTCCCTTGTCTTGAGAGCATTTATTAAGTTTCTTCTGTATACACACTATGAAAAGATGACTGTAACTTTTGTCCCGGAGGACCCTCTGCTTCATATGGAGAAGAGCAGGTAGCCAATGTCAGCGTGAAGATACGTACATTCACAACAGCCACGCCCGGGATGGGGAGTGTAAAAGAGAGCATGAGTGACAGACAGAGATGACTGTCCTTTACTCCAGTCAGGAAGCAAAAGCATATCCACAGACTCCCTGACTTCCAGAGTAAGCTAAGAAAAATGTGACTCACATTCAAACAACTCTAGATTTTGATCGTACGGTTTAATGGAGATTGGGCATTACAGATGTGAGTCAATCGTGGGGTGTGAAACTCCCAGGGGGTCCCATGCCTTCACACTGACCTGAGTGGTCCCCCATCTCACCTGATCCCCTTCAGCCTCTCCTGTTCCTGCCACCACACCTGCTTGTGTTGCTTGATCAGCATCTGCTCTTTCGCCGCCCTTGACATCTCCATGGCTTTCCTGATCTACATTTAGAGGAGAATCAAAAGAGATGTAGTGTTCAAGCTTTGAAAAACGTTTTCTCAGATTCAGGGAGGGCTGGGGGGGGAGGAGTAAATGGTGAATATGCTCCAAACACATGCATGAACTTCTCAAAGAACTGCTGAAAATACTACATCTTCTGAAACGTATTTCTACAAAAGAAAGGTTTCCTGTTTTTACAGTCATCACTAGTACATCTTCTAACACACGATCCACCACAAATAAGTGCAGAATTAAATATCAGGGGGAGAAGAGCTGCACAACAGTGACACATGCCAATAATCCCAGAACTCAGGATGTGGAAACATGAATTCAAGGCTAGCCTTAGCTAAACCCAGAGTTTGGAACATCCTCAAAAAACAAACAAACAAACAAACAAAATAGCAATTAAGAGAAAGATAAAATGCCCTGGGATACTGGCCAATTTGAAAATCCTGTTTAAGATATGCTAAAAAAAAAATGAAGTTGCTATGATTTTTCATTTGTTTTATTGGTTTTTGATGCTTTTTTTTTTTTTGCTTGCATTTTAAACCTATTTTTTTATTATTACTTTCTGTGTATGGGTGTTTTGCCTTCGTTTGTGTCTGTGCACCACTTGTATGCACAGATGCCAGAAGACAGTGTTGGATGCCCTAGAATCAGAGTTATAGATGATTGTGAGCCACCATGTGAATTCTGGAAAGTAAACCTGGATCCCCTGGAATAGCAGCGAGCGATGTCTGCTGACCCATCTCCCCAGCAGCATCGCTCAGTTTTTTATGCACTAAGTAATCCCCCCACTTCATTCTCAAGGAAAACTTCTCTAGAGTTTCTATATGTTTGTCCTCATTTTGGACCCATGCTCCCTACAAGGTAGTTAGGTACCATTATTCCTGTTTTATGCATGAGAATGCCAAAGACCATGAGGATTTGGTTCAAAGATTTGGTGAAGATCAGGAAGCTTGTAAACATCACAGTCATAGACCCTTGATGTTGGGTTGGATTTAATCTGAACTTTCATCATAAGATTGGAAAGGTTCATTAAGCTCATTGTTAGGGGACCTGGCTTTAGTCCCGGCTTCAGTACTCAAGAACAGGACCTGTAACACGCAACTGCAGTCATTTCACTTCTTATAAGAAAAGATTTCAGAGTCAGGCAGATAGTTATTGCAAGGTACTTAATAAAGAAATACTGGAATTTTTTGGAAAATGGAAACTTCATTTTTCAACTAAATGTAGTGTTCGCCAAGTTCTGTGATCTTTTAACATGCAGCACATGAGTACTGTGGGGACTATGCAGCCAACTTCTGTCAAGCTTTGGTCTATTACCATCTCCCTGATCTGTGCTCAGGCAGAAAGCAGCGTCTTTCTCAGATACCCCATTCAGCTGGCTTCTAG
>JADRCD010178581.1:556-19858 GCA_019843815.1 Montemys delectorum
TATATATATATATATATATATATATCTCAAAGATGAGTCCTAGTTTTCATGTTTTAAAGACCATGGCATGCTGCTGCCATGATTCTAGTCAGGAATCTGTCATACTCTTTCAGGAAGAAGGTGGTGTATGTGAACTCAGGTGGTCTTTCAGATAGGAAACACTGGAGCGATTAGTGGATATCAGTAAACAGAATAGAACTCAGGTGGTGCACATGTCTTTAACCCCAGCATTCAGTAGGCAGAGGCAGATAGGTGAATCTCTGAATTCAAGGCCAACCTGGTCTACAGAGAGAATTCCAGAACAGCCAGCACTACAAAGTGAGAACCTGTCTTGAAAAACAAACAAACAAACAATCGAAGTAAAAAAAAAATCTCTTTCACAATTTCACATGTGTATACAATGTATCTTGATCATATACATATCTAGCTCCCCTTCCACTCTCTCTAGACCTCTACATTCCATTCCTACTTTCATGTTTCCCTATTTTTTTGTATTCCATGATATTCAATTAGTTCTGTCTGCATGTGTATGGGTGTGGAAACATCCGGAGCAAGTGCAACCTACCAGTAGCCACACCCCTGGGGAAAAAAAAAACCACCCTTCCCCAGGCAATTACTGCCAATAATTCTCAGCGGAGGGCGGGGCCTCATGGTCCCTTCCCCCACCCAGATGGAATGCTGCCCGTCTTGATCTTCCTCAGGGAATATAGGTGGGTCTGTGAATGCAACAGGCCTATCAGGTCCAGAAGAAACTTCTCACAGCGTTCCTCCCCCTCCTCAAGCTTTCCACCCCTTTCTCTGCCTTGTTCCCTGATCCCTGCGGAGGAGATAAAGCAGAGTGTGATATAGATGACCCATTTTAGGGGCTAACCGGCACTTAGCCTCAGCCAACCAGTTGTGGGCCTTAACTTTGACCCACTGTGGAAACTTCTCTTGCTGAGGCTGAGAACAACATTAATGCATGGGTGTGAACATAAATATTTAGAAGACACTTTGGCAAGGTGTCTGTTTAACAAAACAAATGCTTTTTGTAGGTTCCCCACTAGGGCTTAGGACCTTCCTCTCCGTGTGCACGGGCTTTTGACCAGGATGTTAGTGCCAGGCATTATTTCCTATGCGGCAGGCTTCAAATGTGATCTGAAGTCAGATGGTTATTCACGATCAGTAATGACACTGTTGTCCCGGTGGGTGCATCTTTTTTTTTTTTTTTTTTCAATTTTTAGGGCACATGATTGGCTCTCAGTGCCCTTTTCCCTAGTCTCATTACCACATCTTTCTTTCTTGTTCGTAAGGATGTCCTGAGAGAATCATAAGACCTTGCTGGGCTACATAGGCAACAGCATTCCTTTGATCTGCTGATGCAGTTGACTGCCAAAGAATGAGGATAGTCTGGCATGACCTGCTCCTCCTCCTCTTCTCTTCCTCCTCCTCCTCCTCCTCCTCCTCCTCCTCCTCCTCCTCCTCCTCCTCCTCCTCCTTCTTCTTCTTCTTCTTTTTTTATTACCCAGTGCTGACTCCCAGTGGCCTGTTTCCTTCCGAGGACTCAAAGGCCATCTGTCTTAATCAAGTGGCAGAAATCCAATTCAGCGCCATAAGCCAAGGTGGAGGCAGAGAAGAAAAACGTATTAGCTCTTGTGAAAATAAAACCGGAAAGGAATCAGTCACCATTATGACTGGATTGAGTTACATCCTCAGGACCCATTCTCCCTCTCAGTTCTATTTTTGAGTCAATAGCGGCAATTTCAGGTGATGACTCACAGTTCTTATTGTCAATGATGGTGATGATGACGATTAGCACTTCAGTCATGATGAATTGTTCTAAGTCTCCCTCCACTTGAATTTGATTGGTTTCGACAAAATCAGTCAGCAAATGTTCGTAGATAATTTTTCATCCACCTGGTCAGTGATAATACTAGCTGTCTAGGGTTTTCCTGCTGTGAACAGACACCATGACCAAGGAAAGTCTTATAAAGGATAATATTTAATTGGGGCTGGCTTACAGGTTCAGAAGTTCAGTCCATTATCATCAAGGCAGGAATATGGCAGCATCCAGGCAGGCATGGTGCAGGAGGAGCTGAGAGTTCTCCATCTTCATCTGAAGGCTGCTAGCCAAATACTGACTTCCAGGCAGCTAGGAAGAGGGTCTTAAAGCCCACACCCACAGTGATACACCTACTCCAAGGCCACACCTCCCTCAACAGGGCCACACCTTCTAATAGTGCCATTCCCTGAGCCAAGCATATACGAACCAGCACACTAGCTTTCCAGTTTAACAAAAAAATAGTAATAAAACCCAGCGGAGAGCTTATGTTCCAGGCACTCCATTAGACATTCTCTTATCAAATCATATAAGGATGGTTGGATAAACATGCTGGGAAGGTTGGTAAATTGATCACAAAATCAAAATTTCAAATCAGCAGCTGGGCATGGTGGAACATGCCTGAAGTCCTCATACTTGGGAGGTGGAGACAAAAGGATCAAGGCTAAATGTGGCCATGTGAGAGCTCGAGTTAGCCTGGGCAACGTGAGACCCTGCCTCAAAAGTCTATAAAAACAATTTGGAATCGGATTTTCTTGGCTACAGGCCTGGGCTCCAAACCTTCATAGTTCCTCTTACGATTATTTTTAGGGCCAATGACAGAGAAGAGCCATCAAGTAGTATGCCTGTTTTATACTGTTTCTCAGCATGAATAGTTTTCCTCTTATTGAGAATAGATTTTTTTTTCCTTCACATAGTGTATCTTGATTACGGTTTCCCCTCTGTCTACGCCTTCCAGTCCCTCCCCGCCTCCCTTCCCCTCCCATCCGGATCCACCCCCCCCCTTTTTTTCCTCATTAGAACACAAACAGGCTTCTAAGGGATAACAATAAAATATTCTGTAATAAAATAAAATATAATAGGAAAAATACATTGGAATAGGGCAAAACAAACAAACGGAAGGAAAAGAGCCCAAGGGAAGGCGTGAGAAAGTCCATATACCCGGGAATCTCATGAAAATCCTAAACTGGAAGCTATCATGTAGGCACAAAGAACCTGTATGGCTGCTGGCCCTCAACCGCGAGGCACTGAGCACGAATCTTAAGACTATGGTTAGCAGTGGTACTGGAGAGATGGCCCCAGCAGGTAAAGTCATCGGCTTTGCAAACCTCATGGCCTGAGTTTGGTTCCCATTCAAAGGGGAATGGAACCCATTCAAAAAGCTAGAATGACACTCATCCGTAATACCAGTGGGTAGAAGACAAGAGAATCTCTGGGCACTCGAGGGTCAGCTAGCCTGATGTACAAGGCCCAGCGTCAAGCAACAAAGAGACCCTACCTCAAACAAGATGGAAGGCCAGGACTGACACCTGAAGTTGACCTCGGACCTCTCTGTATGTGTGTGCCTGTCTACATAAGATACACATATAAATACACTCAAGTAATCAAGTAGGGGCAGGGCTTACGAGGTGATTCATATACAAATTTCAATCTCAGACCCTTCTGAGTTTGAGAGCTGCAAGCTCTTTGTATAAGACTTTTTCTTCTGACCGCTACAGAGGTCTCATCAACCTTGCCCTTCAGCCAGGGTTCCCCCTCCTGGCCACTATTGTTTTTATAGGTCTTCCCTCCCACTATTCCTTTTACTATCATGGCTCCTGACCTTTACCTTGGACAGCCCTCCGTGAACCATCCCGCAATCTCAGACTCTAGGTCTCATGCTTTTTTTTGTTTTCTCTCAAAATTTTAAGTTAGAGCTCTCTGGGCTGGAGAGATGGTACAGTGTGTTAAGACAATTGACACCAAGCTTGATGACCTGGGATCCATCTCCAGGATCCATGTGGTAGAAGGAGAGAACCAACTCCTTCATACACATGCGCTTGCCAAGGCAAATAAGTGCAGTAAATAAGTAAATAAATTAAGAAAGAAATTAAGAAAGAAAGAAAGAGAGAAAGAAAGAGAGTTGGAGTCATTTCTGAATTACCTTGGATAGTAATTAAATACTGAGGATATTTACTTTCCCTACTTGTAATCTCTGTCTTTCTCTACCTCCCCTCCCTCCAATCTCCATCTGTGCCTCTGTCTCTGTGTCTGACTCTGTCTGTCTCTGTCTCTATCTACCTCTCCCAAGGATCTCTCTATTAGCTCAGGCTGGTCTTGAACCCAAGATCCATCTGCTTCTAGCCCCCAAGTGCTGGAATTCTAGGCACACACCAGCACGCTCCTCGTTGAGTGAATGTGTAGGAGTGTTCCAAGTCCTGCTGTCCTGGTAGAGAAATGAGAAAAGAGAATCAACCCAGTTTTATGCAGTTTAAAAGTGAGAAGCTGCCAGGCGGTCGTGGCGCACACCTTTAATCCCAGCACTTGGGAGGCAGAGGCAGGTGGATTTCTGAGTTCGAGGCCAGCCTGGTCTACAGAGTGAGTTCCAGAACAGCCAGGGCTACACAGAGAAACCCTGTCTCAAAAAAAACAAACAAACATACAAACAAAAAATCAAAAAAACAAAAAAAAGTAAGAAACATCAGCTTGCTGTATAAGCATAGATGCATCATTGACAGTTTCCCTTTGGCATCAAGGATGTGCCAGGATGAGCTTAATTGGTGCACGAGTGTGTGTGTGTGTGTGTGCGCTCGTGTGTGCTCGCACGCATGAGCTCGAGTGCACGAGTGCATGTGGGTGTGTTGCCAGGAACTGGACACTGAGTTCAGGGCCTGGCAAATGTTAAACACATTATACTGATATACACTTGTGGTCTCTGATTTTACTTCCTTGTTTTGTTTGTTGGTTGGTTGGCTTGTTTGGATACCGGGTTTCACTGTGGAGCCCTGGGCTTTCCTGGAACTCACTCTGTAGAACAGGCTGGCTTGAAATTAGAGATCCACCGACCTCTAACTTCCCAGTGTTTGGATTAAAGGCACGCACAACCATGGTGTCTGGCTTGATTTTAGTACTTCTTCTTCTTCTTCTTCTTCTTCTTCTTCTTCTTCTTCTTCTTCTTCTTCTTCCTTTTTTTAAAAATTCGTTGTATTTTTTATTGTTGTTTTTTCTTTCTTTTTCTTTATTTTATGTGTATGAGTACACGGTAGCTGTACAGATGGCCATGAGCCATCATGTGTGTGGCTGCTGGGAATTGAACTCAGGACCTCTGCTGGCCCCACTTGCCCCGCCCCGCTTGCTCCTGCCCAATTCCCTGTAGCTGTCTTCAGACACACCAGAAGAGGGCATCAGATCTCATTATGGGTGGTTGTGAGCCACCATGTGGTTGCTGGGAATTGAACTCAGGACCTCTGGAAGAGCAGTCAGTGTTCTTAACCACTGAGTCATCTCATATGTAAATTTTTTTTATTTACATGTATTTATTTGTTTAGCATTTATGTGTGTAGGTGTCTACATGCCATCATGCATGTGTGAAGGTCAGAAGACAACTTTCAGGAGTTAGTTCTCTCTTTCCATCTTGCAGGTCTTGGGAATTGAACTCAGGTCCCTCAAGGCTTGGTGGCAAGCTCCTTTATCCACTGAGCCATCTTGGCTTCCCTCCCTCTGCTTGTCTAATGGCTATATCTTGCTTAACTACTGTACAATACCCAGGTCAGGAAATGGGCACTAGTATACTACATGTATGTGGTTATTCCATAGCATTTTATCATGTGATGGATTGCATAACCTCCACGTATACATACATGTACAGGTTCTCCCACCACCACTGGATGCTCCTTCATGTTCATTTCTATAATGTAATCTCATTCACTTGCCTTCTAGCCCTGTCCCTAGGCAGACAGCCATTGATCTGTCCTCTATCTATGTAATTTCATATGTCATTAGGTGGAATTAATGAGCACAGTAACCTTTTAGGTTGTTTTTAACACAGAGTCATTTTCTTGACAGCCCAATCAAGCCAATACTGTATGTCAATAGTTTGTGTTGTTTCTGATCATTCAGTGGTACCAGTGGGCCAATTTGCTCAATCATTCAGCCTCTAAATGGCACTTTCATTGTCTTCTGTGAGTATTCACATGTAGAATTTTGTATGGAATACATTTACTTTCTCTGGGTTAGATGCCCAGGTGCCTAAGAGGATGATAAGTACATGCCTCATTTGAAAGCCACTGAAAAATTATTTTCCAGAGTACTGTACCCAAGAGGAGTTGGAGCCATGAGGGGAGAGGCAGGTGAAGGGTGTTTGTGATGGAATGTTCTCAATCTTGACTCTATCATTGTCAGCAGACAAGTAATTGTAACATATGTAGTTTTGCAATTGACTATTCGTGAAATTGCATCAAGGGCCCATGTAGCTTCTCTGTGTCATTTAGAAATTATATTTATTTATTGTGTGCATGTGTAGATTAGAGGACACTTTTTTAAGTGTCGGTTCCCTTTTTTTTTTTTTGGTTTTGGTTTTTTTGAGACAGGGTTTCTCTGTGTAGCCTTGGCTGTCCTGGAACTCACTCTGTAGACCAGGGTGGCCTCGAACTCAGAAATCCTCCTGTCTCTGCCTCCCAAGTGCTGAGATTAAAGGCTTGCGCCACCACCGCCTGGCCTGGTTCCCTTCTTTAACATGTGTGTCCTGGGAATGGAATTCCTTCCCTCAGACTTGCTGACAGGTACCTTTACTCACTTTTCTTACCACGGCAGATGAATTTGAGCTACAGATCCAGTCCATACATTATTATTATTACTAATTTAAATAAAATTGAGGGAAAAAAATCTCATTTTTTTTCCAGTTAATTTGCCTCACAGTTATAAAAATGTAACTTGGGGGGCTGGTGAGATGGCTCAGTGGGTAAGAACGTTGACTACTCTTCCGAAGGTCATGAGTTCAAATCCTAGCAACCACATGGTGGCTCACAACCACCCATAATGAAATCTGATACCCTGTTCTGTGTACTCACTTATAATAATAAATAAATCTTAAAAAAAAAAAAACTTAAAAAAAAAATGTAACTTGGGCTGACAAGCTGGCTCAGTGGGTAAAAGGCATTTGTCCCCAGGCCTGATAACTTTCACACTTTCCCCTTGGAAGGTTTGATATTTGAATCTTCTGAAATGGCCAGTAGGTCAACAGGAGAAGGGCACCACGGGTATATTTGGTCATAATTCTAACCTGACTTGGAGGCCCAGGGCTGGGAAACTGTCTGACTTTGACAGATACATAGAGATAGGACTGGAAAGAAAGAAGCATGAGCCACTAAGAATACACCGAATGGGGAGCCCTAGGAGGCCTGTCTGCTCAGGTACCAGCCCTTTGTGCACAATATTTATTCTTCCAGAAATGAGTCAAGATTCTTTTATCTTTTATCTCTTCTGCACAAAACTTGTAATATATATATATATATATATATATATATATATGCATATATTTTTTTGGTTTGATTGGTTGACTGGTTTCCTTGTTTTCTATGAGTTGTCTGTGTAAATGTTCCTAATTAAATACCAAATTCTATACCAATTTAACAAATCTGTTTTCAAGATATTCTCTAACCTTCTATCATTCTCTAGTCCTAATTGTTTTCCATTAGCTTGAGGCCAGCTGTCAGCTCTAGTGTTCCCCCCCCCCCCGCCTCCCCTGCCTCTCCCCACCCCCAGAATCCCTTCAGTTCCTCTCCAACGTGTCAATCACTGCTCTCCAACATCTTTCTTGATTTATTCCTCTGGTGGGCTGGTCCTTTCCTCTGACTCACCATTTCACGAACAGAGCGTATTTCCTGGTGAGTTTCCAGTTGGCTGAGATTGGCCACCATCATTTCCTTGTCCGCTCCACTGTGGGGGACAGTGGCACCAGCTCACTCACCTCTGCTCTGATTTAGTTCCCCGGAGATTTCTCTTAGGCTTTTGTAAGCCCTGCTCTGGAGTTAAAGTTACACCCATTCTGGCTCCTCTGAGCTTTCACAGTAGAAAGATTATTTTTCAGGTCATCATGTCCATACAAAGGCCTTATTTATACAGTTTTAACATTTAGAGACAACGAGAAGATGGAAGTTTCAGAGTTGAGAAGGGTGAGGACCAGGAATGGGCTTAGGGAAGAAGGATGCTGCAGGACGGAGCCTGGGAGGGGCGCAGCAAGTGCAGAAGAAGCACGGTGGAAAGAGAAGCACCACCTTCTTTCTCTCTTGCTGGCTTCTGTCTGGAGTGGGGGTGGGGAGTGAGGCTGAGCAGGAAGGAGCTATGATGCTGTGGGTCGCGGGGGATGAATGCCATGACCACAGCTTGTTTCAGGGACTTTAAACTGGAAGCACATCCAGGATAAATGTGAATGAATGTCGGGGTTGGAGGGAGGTCTCAGATCAGAGACACGGTCCTGGAACCGTTGAAAAAACACCTGGCAAAGCTGGGCATGGTGGTGCTTACTCTTGATCCCAGCACTCAGAGGGCAATGGTAAGTGGAGAGACCAAAAAGAGAAAAAGGAGAAAGAAAATCACATGGCCATAGGTTCTAGGTCACAATTGGGGTCGAGAGCCAGAAACCGTGGGGAGAAGAGGGAAGAGGACTTAGCTGAGCCAAATAAAGAAATCTGGGTCAAGGACTATGCTATCCCTGGCTATTCACCAACAAAACTCCAAGTCAGCACCTCCCAGAGCCACGAGCACATCAGAGCTTCATGTAGCACTTTCCACAGTAGCTAAGCTATGGAAACAGCCCTGGGTGGACTCCAGCCAGGGAGTGGCCAGGCTTTGATACATACAGTAGGATTTCTTTATAACCATGAGGAAGAATGGGGCTGTGTCATCTATAGGAAAACAGATGTGCCAGGGACTATCCTGGTGAGTGTGGCACAGGAAGACACTATCACAGGTCTTCACTCACTTGTCGATGTAGGTTTCCTATAGGAATGATGGGAAGACATGAAAGTGAAGGGTTGCTGTTTATGGGAAGGTAAGGTGACCAGAATACATGTATATATCTACATGGCATGGCCTCATGAGCCCAGCATTAAGTATCGTTTAAAAACTATGTATGTATGTATGTATGTATGTATGTATGTATGTATATGGTCCCTGTGTTCAGACACACCAGAAAAAGGCATCAGACCACATTATAGATGGTTGTGAGGTTCCATGTGGTTGCTGGGAATTGAACTTAGGACCTCTGGAAGAGCAACCAGTGCTCTTAACCGCTGAGCCATCTCTCCAGTCCCCCAGCATAAAGTATTTCTTGTTTGTTTGTTTTTGTTGTTTTTTGTTTTTTTGTTTTTGTTTTTGTTTTCGAGACAGGGTTTCTCTGTATAGCCCTGGCTGTCCTGGAACTCACTCTGTAGACCAGGCTGGCCTCGAACTCAGAAATCTGCCTGCCTCTGCCTCCCAAGTGCTGGGACTAAAGGCATGCACCACCCCGCCCAGTTTAAGTACTTTTTTTTTTTTTTAAATGAATGAATGGATGCCTGAATGACTCTGGTTCAAACTTTGGAAAAAAAATAAGTGATTTTAGGAAAGTACATTGAGTCCTGGGAAATAAATTTCTTTTTTTTTAGTTTTTTTTTATTATTTGGGAATCTCACATCATGCACCCCAATCGTACTTACCTCCTAGTTTTCCCCTCCCGCATGGCACCTCCCCCCCCCAAAAAAAGAAGGAAAACAAAAATAAAAAAAAAAACAAGTCCATTTTGTGTTGTCCGTATATTCACTGGAACATCCCTCACATTCCTAGTGGCCAGTCCCCTGCCCCCAAGGGAGGATGATTCTTTCTTTGTTTTCCACCTGCATCCTCTCCAGAAGCCATCAACTTAGGAAAGCCTTATGGTGGCTGGAGAGGGGCAGGGACAGCTCTCCCACAGGTATTGACATTATCATGGCTTCAGGTGTCTCCTCAGCCATTGACCATCTTCATGGGCTTTGGTGGTAACACAGGCCACAGGCATCAACACGACCCTTGGCCAAAGGACCACCCACTCACGGCCCTCAAATGGCTGCAGAGACCCCGGGCCTCAAACATGGCCTCGGATGGCTACACATGCCACTCACAATCAGGATCCCCCTCCAATCCCCCAGGCAGCAAAGCCTGATCAGGCAGTGTCAGAGACGCACGCATATGTCCACATGGATCTCAGGCTTCATCCCGCCTGGGGCAGCAGCAGCATGGACCGCAGACACCAACCTGGCCTCTCGTAGCATCGAAGTCCATGGTGCTCCTTCGAGGAGGAGGTTCGATCCAGAAAGTGAACTTTTCCTCATACTGGGCCTCCGTCATTGCCCAGAGCTCAGGGGGTCCTACGGCTGAGAGGCTGGTCTAGGAGCTAAGTCAGTATCTGCTTAAACCACCAGGCTATTGTTTACCATCCCACTAACCCTACTGGGCAACCCTCAGCACTCTCTCTCACCTCTCTCTGCCAATTACATATCCCGTTCTGCCTCTCTCCAGCGCGCATGTCTTTTCCAACTCTCCATCATTGTAATGGCACCAGCTGACCAGCGCCTTAAGGCAGGGGCAGCGCTTTGGAAATGAATTTCCAACATCAGCAACAACCTGAGCTGTTGTTTGTCCTCTCGTATTGTTCAGACCCCGCCCGCAAATGCCAACAGTTCACTGACTCTGCTTAATAAACAAACAGTTGGCTCTGTTTGCAGCTAATGCTGTTTTAGGCCACTTGATGAATAGGTTTCAAGTTAGAGACATTTCCTAGGAGATGGAATAAGAGACCTACCTTACAATTGGATTGATATTTTTTTTCCCCTAGAACCTGAGGACATGGCTGACTTTGGAGCAGATGAGGCCTCTTCCAAGTCCGAGAGTCCTGAGCAGGAAGACCAGGGCTCTGAGGACAAGTCACTGCTCCATCAGAGGCTGGCCATCAGAGAGCTCATTGACACAGAAGTCTCCTACTTGCACACGCTCCGACTTTGTGCCTCTGACATCAGAAGCCACCTACAACAGGTACTCATGTGGCCCCCACAACCTGTCTTTATAGGAGCAGGTGTGGGCTGCCTGTAAGACCTCTCATCATAGATAGAAGCTGCAGGTCTTTATTGATTGGCCATGTAGCTTTCAGCAAGGCCTTGAATGACTTGGATGTGTCCAACTTGGAGTCTATCAGCCAGACAGGCTGAGGACAGCTATGAACTTAGCCTGGCATAAAATAGTAAACTTAATTAAAATATTATGAAAAGCTCATTGTTGTCTTCTTTTGTAACTCAATTTTGCAAGGTTATTTTTTGAAGATGTATTTATTTATTTTTTTTAAAGATTTATTTACTTATTATATGTAAGCACACTGTAGCTGTCTTCAGACACAGTGACACCTTTGGAAGAGGGCGTCAGATCTCATTACAGATGGTTGTGAGCCACCATGTGGTTGCTGGAATTTGAACTCAGGATCTTTGGGAGAGCAGTCAGTGCTCTTAACTGCTGAGCCATCTCCCCACCCCATATTTATCTATTTTTAATAAAAATATCTATCTATGTATCTTTTTTTGTTTTTTCTTTTTTTTTCTTTTGTTTTGTTTTTTTGTTTTGTTTTTTTCTTTTTTTCCGAGACAGGGTTTCTCTGTATAGCCCTGGCTGTCCTGGAACTCACTCTGTAGACCACGCTGGCCTCGAACTCAGAAATCTGCCTGCCTCTGCCTCCCAAGTGTTGGGATCAAAGGCGTGCGCCACCAATGCCCGGCTGATGTTTCTTTTTCTTGTTAAGCAATGCAGATACCTAATATTCCCCAAACTTTCCCAACATTGCATTGGGCAGCCAGTCTTCCCAAGAGCGATAGGACCCCAGACAGCATGAATGTCCAGGTCTGTTTCTGATAGATAGTCCCCTATCAGGCCTCCAGTCTTTGTATTTTTGTTGCTTCCAGCTACCACCGGGAGATCTGGACATACTGTTCTCAAACATTGATGACATCATTCAAGTGAGTAGCAGATTCCTTCACGGGCTGCAGGAGACAGCCTGCAGGGATGAGGAGCAAGCACACCTGATTGGTAAGCAAAAGACCCAAGTACTCAATGGCTTGCTTGCCCTCCTTTGTCCTGAGCCTGTGCTTACTGCAGAACTGGCTCCAGAGCTCCAGGGAAAATCAGCAAAGGGGAAGTCTGGGTACATCAGAGGAAGCAGGGCACTGTCATCTAGTGTCTGATCCCTGTGGCCCCACTCACGTGTTCCTCAAGATGAAGCTTTTAACACATGTATCTGGGAGGAAATGAATATTTTGCCTGTATGCATGTCTCTGGATCATGTGAGCGCCTCCTGTCTGTGGAAGCTAGAAAGGGTCATTGAATCTCCTAGAGCTGGAGTTACAGATGGTTGTGAGTTCTCACGTGGGCATTGGGATTTGAACCCAGTTCTCTGGAAGAGTAGTAAATGCTCTTAACTGCTGAGCCATCTCTCTAGCTTCTATTTTTTTTAAAAAAAGATTTATTTATTTATTTTATGTATACGAGTACACACTGTAGCTGTACAGATAGTTGTGAGCCTTCATCTGGTTGTTGGAAATTGACTTTAGGACCTCTGCTGGCTCCGGTCGGCCTCACTCGCTCAGTCCTTGCTCGCTCCAGCCCAAAGATTTATTTATTATTATATGTAAGTACACTATAGCTGTCTTCTGACACACCAGAAGAGGGCGTCAGATCTCATTATGGGTGGTTGTGAGCCACCATGTGGTTGCTGAGATTTGAACTCTGGACCTTCAGAAGAGCAGTTGGTGCTCTTACCTGCTGAGCCATCTCACCAGCCCAATTTTTTTTTTTTTTTGGTTTTTCGAGGCAGGGTTTCTCTGTATAGCTCTGGCTGTCCTGGAACTCACTCTGTAGACAAGGCTGGCCTCGAACTCAGAAATCCGCCTGCCTCTGCCTCCCAAGTGCTGGGATTAAAGGCGTGCGCCACCACTGCCCGGCACTTTTTTTTTTTAATTAGTAGATTTTATTTTATTTTTTTAGAGCACTGTTAGGCTTATAGAAAAATGACCGTGGTACTAAGTGTCAGAACTATCTCAAACCTTGTTTTTAATGTAGCAGTCTTCTTTGTTTCTTATCCCTAGGGTCCTACCTCAGTTCCTTTACTCTCCCTCCCATATCCCCCTTCCACCTGCTCCCTATAAGTAACTGGTTTCCTATTAGAAGACACAGAACACTTTAGGAAACTGCTTGGAGTCTGTTTCATCTTCTCCACGAGTTCTAGCTTTACTGTACCTGCTCTCGAAATTAAGCTGACATGAGACCCCAGCTTAAACCACTCCCTCCGCTTCCTGCCACCACTGGATGACAAACTGAACGACCGAGTGCCTGGCTGCACCCTACTATGCTGATGCCCCTGGGGGGCAACTTGGCTTTAGTATTCCATTTTTGTCTGCCCCTGTGTGCCTGGCTCACTCTGTCCCCAGACAGACCAGGGTCTGTGGCTGTCCTCAGGCCAGGGTTACCTGACTCTGGACCTTGCTATTGCCATTCACAAGCTTGAGAGTCATCCCTCCCCTGGGCTTCCTGAGGCTGGCTACTTCTGCTCTCTAGCAGATGGTCACATTATCTGTAAAGCCTTCTTCAAATAGATACCTGCCGCTCCCACACCTAGTCTTCAATGTTTATTTGGCTTTTCCTTGACTCCTGTGATACATAGTTATCCCTTGGTATCTGCAAGGGCTGGTTTTTCAGGACCCGACCCTCCACCAAGTGCTCAAGCAGACTCCTTGTGTAAAATGGCATAGTATTAACATAAACCTCCTGAAGCTCTCCTGTATACTTGAAATCATCGCTAGAGGGCTTATGCCAGTTAGCACCGTGCAAGTGATGTATAGAAGGTGTCATGCTGGGTTGTTTCAGGGATAGGGACAGCAAGAAAAAGTCTCACATGTTCAACACAGACACTGTTTTTCTTTATAAAAAGTGTTTGACACAATTTAACTGTAGGACGGAAGAATGGTTTAAAAAATGATGAAAAAGCATTTTAAATAGAAGTTGCATGGAGATTTCTAATATTCCATTAGTGTGTGAGGATGTTCAACCTGCTGATTACAGGGAAATGAATGGAAACTACAACAGTCAAAACAAAGTAATTTCTTTTGTTTTTGTTTGTTTTGTTTTGTTGTTGTTGTTGTTGTTGTTTTGTTTTGTTTCCGAGAAAGGGTTCTCTGTGTCCTTGAACTGGGACATCTGCCAGTCTCTGCCTCTCAAGTGCTGTTATTAAGGGTGTGTACCACTACTGCCTGCCACAAGGCAATTATTAAGATGGATACTCCAAAATCTAGAAAAATTTGAGAGCTGACATGATATCACAGGTAGAAAATTTCACACCTAACATTGTATGGTGGGTCACAGTTCAAAGACCATCAGAAATAGGACAGAAAAATAAAATGGGGGCAGAATTGGGCAAGAACTGTGTTGGAGGTATATATAAAATATTACTAATATTCATATGTCTTCTTGGATCTCAGCCCCAAGATATATCATTATATGTAAACAAAAGTCCCCAAAATTGAAAAATCCAACGCAGGAAGCTGTCTATACAGGGCTTCTTAAAATACACTCAAGCTGCACGCACAGGTTATCAGCCTGCTGCCTACACAAGGATCCTGCTCTACTCACAACTTCTTTTTTCCTAAGAAAATTTTATACAACTCAGGGGTGGAGTATATGGCTATATAAAATAGATGTACAAGCCAGATAGGGATGGCTCACATCTTTAATACCAGCATGCAGGAGGAAAAGGCAGGCAGATCCTTGTGAGTTCAAGGCCAGCCTCTTTCTGGTCTTCCAGGACAACCAGGGCTATCCAGAGAAACTCTGTCACCAACAAACAAACAAACAAACAAACAAAAAACATTTACCGATAATCACAAATAATTTTACTTTAAGATATGTCTTGTATACTCATAATTTTATCATTTATTAAAGGCAACAGGGCATCATGGCACATGAGTTTAATTTCAGTACTCAGGAGGCAGAGGCTGGCCTGATCTTCAGTACTCAGGAGGCAGAGGCTGGCCTGATCTAAAAGAGAGTTGCAGGCCAGCCAGAGTTACATAGTGATAGTCTTTTGTCTAAATACAAGAACAACAGCCGGGCAGTGGTGGCTCATGCCTTTAATCCCAGCACTTGGGGGGCAGAGACAGGTGGATTTCTGAGTTCGAGGCCAGCCTGGTCTATGGAGTGAGTTCCAGGACAGCCAGGCCTATGCAGAGAAACCCTGTCTTGAAAAAACAAAACAAAAAACAAAAAACAAAAACAAAAACAAAAACAAAAACAAAACCAAGAATAACAATAAAAATTATGAAAACAAAATTGCATACTAGTGAGATATATGTGTTTATTTTTATCTAAAAAAATTAAATCGTGGTTGAATACCAGATATTTTAGGACATAAAAGATCTTCAGGTTTTTTTCTGAGTTGATCAATAGTTTGATTTGATCATTATTCATGTTGAGAATTTTACTTTGTCTGAATCTGCAGCACGCATGACAGAAGTATAGGGAGTCATTTTATCTAAAAAAAAAAAAAAAAAAAAAAAAAATATCGATGAAAGTTCTGTCCTAATTCCAAGCCAAAATTTGGCCACATTTGAAAAGTGAAACTCAGGTCAAGCAGTAAATTTTAATTTATTCTTATTTTTTTCTTTATGTTATTCTGTCTCTGTGTGTATACGTCATATGTGTTAACGGATTTCTAGAGGCCAGAAGAGAACATTGTATTCTCTGGAGCTAGAGCTACAGGTGGTTGTGAGCCACCCAGTGTGGGTGCTGGGACCCAAGTGTGGGTCCTCTGACAGAATGGCAAATTATTTCTAGGGACTACTAAGCCATTTCTTCAGCCTTCTCAAGCAGAAAATACTAAAATCGGGTATTCTATCACAAAGTGATCCAAAGATACACTAACTTGATACATATGGAATGACGGTAGAAAAATATTAAAAGTCTCGTTTTGGGCCGGCGAGATGGCTCAACGGGTAAGAGCACTGACTGCTCTTCCGAAGGTTCTGAGTTCGGATCCCAGCAACCACATGGTGGCTCGCAACCACTCGTAATGAGATCTGACGCCCTCTTCTGGTGTGTCTGAAAATAGCTGCAGTGAATTATGCTGGAGTGAGCGGGGCTGGAGCGAACTGGGCCGTCCTGAGTTCAATTCCCAGCAGCCACATGATAGCTCACTGCCATCTATACAGCTACAGTCTACTCACACACATAAAATAAATAAATAAATCTTTAAAAAAAAAAAAAAAAAAAGAGGTCTCGTTTTCCACAACTAAACCAGTCCGCTTCTGTAAGAGCAGAAACCTTTGTAATATGGAGAAGATGCTGCAGCTCCTTTCGTATGGTCCAGGAGTCTCAGATGTGAGAGGTATCGCAGGCAGTGCTCACTGGGGTTGTGTAGCATCAGAACACCTGCAGAGCCAAGTGCAGATGTTGCACGTGTTCAAAACCAAGGCTGCAGTGAAGTTCCATGGGGCCGCACACGTGGGCGTGGAGAGAAACACCTCAGGTTCATCATGAGTTTGCTTTAGAATTGATCTCCGGCTGCCCCTTGTTTGGAAATGTTTTACTCTTGCCAAACTCTCCCAGACCCCACATTCAGGTCTACAGCCAGCCCCACCTGGGGTCATGACCTACAGTTTAAGAACCTGGACCCTGGGCTGGCAAGATGACTCAGCGGTTAAGAGCACAGAGTGCTCTTCCAGATGGTCCGGAGTTCAATTCCCAGCAACCACCTGGTGGCTCACGACCATCCGTAATGAGATCTGACGCCCTCTTCTGGTGTGTCTGAAGACAGCTACAGTGTACTTACATATAATAATAAATAAACCTTTGGGCTGGAGTGAGCAGAGGTCCTGAGTTCAATTCCCACCAACCGTCTGCCAACAGTCTGTACAGCTACAGTGTACTCATATACATACAAGAAATAAATCTTTTTTTTTTAAAAAAGAAAAGAACCTTGACCCTACACCATTCTGTTACCCACTCCATAACTTCATCAAACAGACGAAAAATAGACACAGACACCTCAGAGCAGGCTAGTACCTCCCGACCCAAGTAAGGGACAGACACACTTGTCACTGATAACCCTTGCCACTTGCTGCCCATCAGGTAACTTATTCCTGGAATTCCAAGAGGAGTTTGAACAAGTCTATAAAGTCTACTGTGTCAACTATGACCAGGCCCTGCTGCTGGTCAAGGCGTACCAGAAGGAGCCAACACTGCAGAAGGAGATCCAGGGCATCCTCGAAGCTGCAGTGTGAGTAGCACGTCTGGGGAGTAGCAAGTTCAAGTCTTGATCCTGCTCGGGCCTGCTCAGACGGCTTGGGGCCTGTGTCAGCAGCTAGTCCTCTCTCTCAGTTAGGAAGGCCTTGCTGCCAAGCAGTGCTCACTTGCCAAGCAGTGATCTCAAATACGGTTCTGCATGCTCCTGAGTTTCCTGTCAGTTTGGACTTTTATGAATAGTGCTCTTTTGCATGTACAAATAGTTACAAGTATATAATCTTGGTCCCTTCTTCCCTTCCTCCTTCCCTCCCTCCCTCCCTCCTTCCCTCTCTTCCTTCCTTCCCTCCTTCCTTCCTTCCTTCCTTCCTTCCTTCCTTCCTTCCTTCCTTCCTTCCTTCCTTCCTTTCTTCTTCTTTGTTGTTTTTCCAGACAAGATTTTTCTGTGTAGTGTTAGCTTTCCTGGAACTCAATTTGTAGATCAAGGTGGCCTCAAGCTCAGAGACCTGCTTGCCTCTGCCTCCAAACTGCTAGGACTGAAGCTGTGCTCTACCACTCATAGAACACATATCATTTTTTTTTTTTAAAACTACAATTTCTACTTCTCCATCTCTGTCCACAATAGGATTTCTCTGGAGCCCTGGCTGTCCTGGAACTCTCTCAGTAGACTAGGCTATCGTCGGAACTCACATATATATATGTGAGGATATATATATATATATATATATATATATATATATATGTGTGTGTGTGTGTGTGTGTGTGTGTATACATATATATATGCACACACATACATATATACCTGTCCCGCTGACTATATTTAGTGTCTGTCATGTGTTTATGAGCTGAGATCGTAGATATAAACAAGGGCTGACCATTTGGGATTACATCAGGAGGCTCATACTTGGAGAAGTCAGGTTCTTCCTCTCTTGGCAGTCATTAGTTGACTGCAGCTCTTTACCCAGAGGGTAGCTGTTTTTGTTTTTCATGGTTTTGTCTTTTTAGTTTTTATTTATTTAAGAAGCCAAGGCAGGAGGATTGCTATGAGTTCAAGGCTAACCTGGGCTACATAGCAAGACCATGTCTCATAATGCCAGAACTTGGCTGGACGTGATACTGTCCACCTTTAGTCCCAGCCCTCAGGATGCCAAGGCAGGAGGATCTCTGTGAACTTGAGACCGGGTTGGGATACATAGAGAGTTCCAGGCCAGCCAGGGTTACACAGCAAGGTCCTGCTTGTACACAAGATACTCCAAAGCCGCCAACAGCGAGAACCCAGAACCAACAAGAAGCCCCAAATACAACTTAAGAAGCTTGTCAAGTGGAAACTGACAGGCAGGCTTGAGAAACCAGGGTGGTGGAGGAAGGACAGAGGGAGCCATCACTGCCGTATGCAAGTGCTCTTTTATGCCTGAGAGAAAAGTGCTGAGCAGTGGCCGTGCGCCCGTGGTGTGATGTGAACCTGGACCAGCCTTTCTCATCTGCCTTGTCTTTCTCCCTGTCTTCGACCTTCCTCCTTCCATCAGTGTCTCTTTTTCAGATACTCATATCTGAGATCCTTCCCTCAAAAAACAAAAAACAATTGTCTCGTAGGTCTCAAAAACATAGGCTTTTGTAGAGCTATTTATTAGATGTGAAACAGACCACAAAACCCAGGAAAGCTAGAGCCCAATGTGGGACAAAAGGGAGTAGTGGAGACTGTGGTAAAAGGGAGACAGCAGACCCTGTGTAAAGTGTAGAACAGCTTTAGGAGACTGTTGTTCTCAGTAGCTTTTGTTAGGTAACAAACCACCTCAAACATCAATACCTTAAAATAGCATTTACCGGGTGGGCAGGGTGGCTCAGTGGGTAAAGGCACTTGATTGCTACCAACAGATTCCCACAAGTTGTCCTCTGGTCACATACGTGTGCTGTGGCTCACAAGTGCCCCCCCCCACATACACTCAAATAAATGCACAAGTATTAAAAATAGGATGTCTCCTTAGCTTCCACTTCTGTACATTATCAGTGAAGCCGGGCTCAGTAAATGAATCTTCGGTTCTTGGCTGAGCATCAACTGCACATCAGCTCTGCTCCACAGAGGAGACCCAGAGTCAGCTCAGGTCTAGACTGGCCTATCTGCTTCCTGCAGCTGGTGTTCACTTGATAGTCTCAGGCCTCTAGCGCAAGGGCAAGGGCAAGCCATTGGGATTCCCAGCCATTCAGCTCAAGTCTTGTAG
>JADRCD010178581.1:20258-31897 GCA_019843815.1 Montemys delectorum
CAAATCAAGAAAGGACTATGGAAATAGACAGCACTCCTTGAGGGGGCTTCAAAGTCACATGAAAGGCAATATTTGAAGACGTTTTCCTTTGCAAACCATCTGCTTCTGTTGCCGTATGGGAGTGTGAGTCCCCTCTGGCCAGAGCCCCGGCTTTTTCAGAGCAGCCGAAACTTAGGTGGGATGCCTACCGTGGGTCCCATTCTCCCCAGCCATGCTAGGAGCTGTAGCTAGTTGGCAACGAGGTTGCTGATTGTCCTGTTTCTGCAGCTCTGGAGCCAGGCCCGCATGGTGGCAGGTCGGGCTCAGCCCCTTCCTGTGAGAGCCATTTCACATCTCAGAAGCAATTTCCTTATGGGTCTGATGGGAGTCCTAACAGGGCTTGGTGGAGCGTAGACACACGACACAAGGGATGCTAAATAAGTCCCGGCTATTCTAGTCATCTCAGGCAGGCAGGAATTGTGTCGCTCTGCAGTTTTCGGTTCTGTCCATTGCAATGTCTCCTTTTATACCAAGTCTTAACTGTATTGATTATCCTGCAATAAATCCTGGAAAATAGAGCCTACCTGTAAATGAACTGGGGAAAGTCAGGATAATGCTAACTCTATGAAGGAGAAAGAGAAAGCATTTTCTAGCAATGTGGGCTTCTGGGTACACTCGGGCACCAGAACTCCAGAAGCTGCGAGGAAGCACTTTAAAATTAGCTTGCCTCTATATGTAGTAAGTCAGTTTGGAGGTCAGGAAAGAAAATCCCGAAGCTGCTCTGCTTTAGAAGGACAAGAAGATGAAGAAGCAGAGGGTGTATGTGTGCCCAAGGGCCACAACCCACAGGGCAGGCAGTCCTGACTTCACGTGTATGAGGCGCTAACGATAACGTAACATAATAGCTCACTCATCCGGGAGGTCAGGAAATGAGAATGGATGACATCTTTGTAAATAGCCTGAGTCTTTTGTATAAAAGGTGGTGTATAAAAAGCCCAGTAGTGGGCTGGAGAGATGGCTCAGTGGTTAAGAACACTGACTGCTCTTCCAGAGGTCCTGAGTTCAATTCTCAGCAACAACATGGTGGTTTACAACCATCAGCAATGGGGCTGATGCCCTCTTCTGGTGTGTCTGAAGACAGCAATGGGTATACTCATGGATAGAGTCTAAGAGTCACAGAAGTATTTTGGCTCTTGGAATGACGGTATATTTTGAGGCCTTGTTCAGGCTCTGAGTGTTCAGAGGGACATGTAAGACCTGAGCTAGTCTCTGTAGCAGGTCTGTATGAGGATATTGCAATTTCCAGTTAGTGCTCTCTCTCTCTCTCTCTCTCTCTCTCTCTCTCTCTCTCTCTCTCTCTCTCTCTCTCTGTCTCTGTCTCTGTCTCTCTCCTTCTGTCTCTCTGTCTTTCTCTGTCTGTCTCTCTGTCTCTCCCCCCCATTCCTCTCCCCCTGCTTCCAACGTTTTAGAAGGCTGGCAGCAGGGTTTGGAGAGGGCAAACAACCTGTTTTCCTTCATCAGCTAATTGTGTTGGGTTTAAATATGAAAGTAATGTTCAAATTATACTCAAACACATGAAGCTCATTCTCTGTTGGCCTTCCCAAGGGATTACCATTCTCTGTTTAATTTTCTTCTATATAGCTATAGACAGAAAGATACAGAGGCCAGTAGAGAAGCAGGCAGGATGTTTTTAAAGAGACTCCTACGCCATTCTAGAACTTTTATTTAATTGTAGCTGTGAATATTGTCTCATGACAGGGTGAGCAATTCTTCCGTGTTCTTTTCAGGGATGCATAGAGCTTGCTCCAGGATGGCTCCTGGATTTTGTCTTACTCCGCTTTTCTTCTATTGGTGCTCTCTCTCTCTCTCTCTCTCTCACTGTGTACGTGTATATGTGTGTATATGTATATATATGTGTGTGTGTACATGTGTGTGTATATGTGTGTATATATATATATATATGTGTGTGTGTGTGTGTGTGTGTGTACGTGTGTGTGTGTGTGTGTGTGTGCAATCACAGAGTTGCTAAACAACATGCCTCTACCCTTGTTTGCTTGAGCCAAGATTTCTGTGGGTAGATGTCTAGGCTGGGGTTAGTGGAGCAAAGGATTTGTGTATTTCAAAAACCTCAAGCCAGCTGTCCAAGACCTCAGCCAGTGACACTCCCAAGAGAATGTAAGAAGCCATCTTCTGTCGAACTCGCCCAGCCTTCCGTGTTATCCTTCCATTCCTATTATCTATCCGAGATGCCACATACGGTTTTCCTCCGTGTTATTTTAAGAAAGCCACAAATGTGAGCGGCTTCCACCATTCTGCACTGGTTCTTTGGTGATGTTGAAAAAAAAAATGTAGTTATCTCTTTAAGGACCCCTAGGCCTCTGGTTTGTACTATTATGACAGTTGTCCCTGGGAGGCAACTGGCTCTTTCCCGTGGAATGTCAGCCAAGAATGGAGTTTCCAAAATACCCGCCCACAGTTATCTGAGCTCGGGACACCCTTAGGGAAAGCAGATGGACAGTCCAGGTGAAGTCCACCCGTTGCCCCCTGGGGCTCCCACTTGGTATGTCTATTCTTAGCCTCTGAACATTTGGTCTGAAGTTTTATCTTAGGGAGGACTTGGCTCTGTTATAGGGCCCCGGAGGCTGGCCCCTAGGAGGACTTGTGAGTCTTGTAGGAGGCGCACTGAGACAAATTAGGGGCTGGAATTCTATACACCTCTCAGAATCTGAGAGTCACCAAAGGAAGCTTGCTGTAGGAGCCTCTCCCCATCCGCCCTTGACCTGCCTCGGTGCTTAAGCTGGTTCCAGAGGACCCAGGTTCAATTCCCAGCATTCACATGGCAGCTTACACCTCTCTGTGATTCCAGTTCCAGGGGATCAGACACCCTCACACAGACATACATGCAGGCAAAACATCTACCAATGCACCTAAAATAAAAATAAATAAATCATTACTTTTTTTTTTTTTCCGAGACAGGGTTTCTCTGTGTAGCCCCGGCTGTCCTGGAACTCACTCTGTAGACCAGGCTGGCCTCGAACTCAGAAATCCGCCTGCCTCTGCCCCGCAAGTGCTGGGATCAAAGGCGTGCGCCACCACCGCCCGGCTCATTACATTTTTTTTCTGATAAAAATTCCAAACCTATAGAGAACTAGGACGATATGAAGAATATTCTATCTATCACCTGAAATGAGAGCTAACACATCAATATCTTCTTATCTATTTTTATGCTAAACTATTTAAAGGAAGTTCTTACTTTCTTCTGTATACTCTAAAAATTAAGTTCCTTTGGTACTTTTATACTCATTTATTTATTTAGTGTGTGTGTGTGTGTGTGTGTGTGTGTGTGCATGTGTTTGTGAAGGTTAGAAGACAGCTTGTAATCAGTAGTTTGTAGTCAGTAATCAGCTCTCTCCTTGCACCTCAGAGACAGGTCCTCAGGCTTTATGGCAAGGCTTTACCTGCTGAGCCATCTCACTGGCCCTCAAACCTGTTTTAAGCAATAGCCTATTTTGTTAAGGAAACTATCTAGTGAGTAACTTCTGGATCTTGGGATATTATCTGACTTGAGATGTGACGTCACAATTGAGTGCGGTTTAGACGCGATTCTGATGCCCTGGAGACAAGATAAAGATGGAAACGGGATAAGGGTATATCAAAAGCTATAGGAACGCACGAGGCCACCAAGGGAACATGTGAGGTAAGGACTCTAGCATCAGGCAGACAGAGTAGCCCATGGACCGAGAAGAGACTAGACCGAGGGTCTCTGGGCCCTCCGGAGTAACACTTGTTAAGGCAGAGCGTATGGTCAGCCATGTTTGCTCCTGAGAGGGTGAATAGGGCTGATAGAGCACTGGACTTTGCACAGATCAGGAATCATCAAGGCCTAGGAATGTCTCTGTCTGCCTTATATCTAGATTCCATAAGTTACAGAAAAGGTGACATGGAGAGAGTACACTGCCTGATATCACACCCTGGGCTAAGTGACAGAGCCGGACCACTACCCTAAGTCCCCTGACCCCCTAAAAGATGGTTTCTACCTGCCTAATAGCAACCTTCTCCCTCAGGCCACAAGCTGGACATTCGGGTCTCAGTTTCTTACTTGTAATCCCTCTGCAGAGGATTACCAAGTACCCCCTCCTGCTGCAGAAAATCCTGGAGAACACACCTGAAGATGCCAGCGCCCACCCAGTCCTTCAGAGAGCCACCTCTGCCCTCCAGGATGTGAACAGCAATATCAACGAACACAAGATGCGCAAGGAAGTGGGTGAGGACTTGCTTTAGGGGGCGCATCAGGGACAGCATTCCTAGATCCAGAAATTGACCCTGAGATAGCCTCATCGATCATGAAAATGTGAGGCGGGGATGGAGTTCTGCTGACTCAGTGCTTGTCTGATATGTGTAAGGCCCTGGTTTAATCCCCATCACCGCTGGGAGGGAGAGAGGTGTGTGTGGATGCATGTGGCTGGATGCATCCACCTCTTAGGCTGCTGCAGCAGGAGAAGTTGCAAAGGGAAGCAGTATGCATGCGTCAAGAAACTCAGTTGCCCACCATGAGCATGTTACCAAGAATTTAGCTCATGTTTGCATCTTAGGAAGTATTATCAATCAATCCATCCTATCTATCTATCTATCTATCTATCTATCTATCTATCTATCTATCTATCTCTTTTGAGACAGGGTTTCTCTCTGTAACCCTGGCTATCCTGGAACTCACTCTGTAGACCAGGCTGGCTATGATCTCACTGAGATCCTCCTGCCTCTGCCTCCTGAGTGCTGGGGTTAGGGGCACATGCCGCCACCCGCTGGCTGAACGTATTGGCTTTTATTTTGTGTATGTGGGTGCTTTGCCTCCATGCATGTCTGCGCACCATATACTTGCCATGGATGAAAGAAGAAGGTGTCAGATCCTCTGGAACTAGAGTTACAAGTGGTTGTGAGCCACCATGCGTGTGCTGGGAACCAAACCCAGGTCCTCTGGGAGAACAGCCAGTGCTCTTCTCTCTGTCACTCCAACCTTCATGTTCATTTTAAAGACAAATACTTCAAATTCATAAATATTTGCAGGGCATACAATGCCCAGCAGATGGAGTGGTGGTCAGTATACGTTGTTTGAAGGCTAATTCTGCTATGCTTTTTTTCCCCTTCAATATCTTATTTGATCCTTATAACCCCTAAGGCCAACTCTGTTAGTTCCACTTCCCATAAAGTTCAGCAGCCGGATGCACTCCAGCTGGGAACAAAGCCTGGGACAAAGAGGACCCTGAGTACTGGGATACCAGCGGGACTTACCATCTTGCCAGAGGCTATTTGCCTCCTGGATCTAGCTTGGTCACCCACAGTGCCTTTTCTTCCGTGTCACCGCAGCCTTAAAGTATACCAAGGTGGAGCCGCTGAGCCTTCGGGAGCGCCTGGCCCGCATCAACACACATACTCTTTCCAAGAAGACTACCCGACTGAGCCAGTTGCTGAAGCAGGAGGCGGGGCTAGTATCCCGGGTGAGCACGGTGTTCCCGTGGTAAGGGAGACACAGGAATGAGAGCAGGGTGAGGTACCTTTGGAAAATGAGGTAGCCAGCCTGAAGCAGAGAGGGAGGGACCACAAAGCCACACCACCTGATGCTCAAGAGCCTGTATCCTTATGGGGTTCACGCTGCTTCTAGAGGAGTCAGACTCTGAGCTTGGGCAGGGCACCAGACTGAACAGTTCCCAGTGGAGGCTCAGGCTAAGTGAGTGCCTCCTCCAAAAGCAGTAGCATTGGAGCCACGGGACTGAGTAGGTATTCTCATCTCAATTTTCATACAAGGAAACAGAGGCTGCCAGAGGATGAAGTGTCTCCCCACAGTCACACAGCTAGGAAGCAAGTGAGCCAGGACTCGTCGTAGTCTAGTGTCTGCGTCCATGGTCTAAATGCAGAGCTACCCAATGTCGCTGCTTCTTGCTTTTGAGACGAGTTCTTGCTATGTCATGCTCACAATCCTCCTGCCTCCATGTTCTAGAGTCTGGGCTTACAGGATTGTGCCACCACATACAGTTGATACTGATTTTTGTTTTTGTTTTTGTTTTTCAAGACAGGGTTTTGCTGTGTAGCCTTGGCTGTCCAGGAACTCACTCTGTAGACCAGGCTGTCCTGGAACTCAGAAATCCACCTCCCTCTGCCTCCCAAGTGCAGGGATTAAAGGTGTGCGCCACCACCGCCCAGCTGATACTGATTTTTAACTGCCCCCCCCCCCCCCAATTGTAGGCTGGATGGCCAGCTCTTCTTGTTTCCAAAATCTGTGGACAGATTGTCCCCGGTGAGCTCCTGAGGCAGAGAAACCAGTCACACACTGCCCCCATGTGGATCTTCTGACCCTTGCACGTATGGATTTACTTAACAGACAGAAGACAAGGAATTTGATGACTTGGAGGAGAGATTCCAGTGGGTGTCTCTGTGTGTGACGGAGCTGAGGAGCAATGTGGCGGCTTACATGGATAATCTGGAGGTGAGAGCCCTGCAGAGTTCAAAGGCTAGGGTCCACAAGCTACCGTGGTACCAGCTGCATTGACTCTGGGGTGAAGTGTCAGCCAGGTGTGCTGGCAAACATATCGTAACCTGTAGCCACAAAACTGGGGGGCTAGAGGCAGCTTCTCAGCCCACTAGAGTTCTCATGGGTCAGGGTCAACGAGTCTTTGGAATTGGAATTACAGGTATTTGTGAGTTGCCACATGGGTGCTAGGAACCAAACCCAGGTCGTCTGTAAGAGCGGCAAGTACTCTTAACCACTGAGCCATCTCTTCAGCTCCTGGCTTCTCTCTCTCTCTCTCTCTCTCTCTCTCTCTCTCTCTCTCTCTCTCCCTCCCTCCCTCCCTCCCTCCCTCCCTTCCTTCCTTCTTTTCTTTCCTTTCTTTCTTTCTTTCTTTCTTTCTTTCTTTCTTTCTTTCTTTCTTTCTTTCTTTCTTTCTTTCCATGCATTGATTTGAACGGGAACACTTCATTGGCTTACAGAAAAACATGAATAGCATCTGTAGAGTGTACATATGGCAAAAGGTTCACCAAGGTGGCACACAGAGAAGTGTGGTGCTCACAAGCCCCATAGGAGCAAAGAGATAAGGGCCCAGTTCCGCAAGCCTCTTCTATAATCCCCCAGGTTGAGCAGGGACAGATGGTGAATGGGCTTACTGGTTATGGGGAGGTATGTGGAGGCTCTAGAAAACTGCTTGGGAGGTCTGCTGGATTGGGGGTTAGGTGTAAGATGGTCACGGTGGGAACCTAACCACCTATCTCTGTTGGTTGGCCCTGGACTCAGGCTTTCCTCAGCTTCCGGCCACACGAACGGAGCCTGGATATCCCTGGGGGACCTGCGGAACAGTACTGCAGCCTAGCGAGGGACCTTCAGCTCCAGGCCTTCCTGCAGTTTGTGAGTGGGCTATCTCCTCCCCCTTCCTCTGGTAGGCAGGTGGTGGGGCCCACAAGGGTAATATTTAGAAGTCAGGCACTTATACAATTGTCACATCCAATAGGGGAGGGAGCGCTATTCCTGCACTTACTGATAAAAATAGCCCAACTGATGTGCAGTGAGCCGCACCCTGTACCAGGCAGCGTGCCCGCCTTTTCCATTCCTGACCTCATTTACCCCTCAACACAGGCTTTTGGATGAGGTGCTATTAATAGCCCTGTTCTGCTAATGGGAGCTCAAGGCCCAGAGAGCTCCATCTCTTGGGTCATTCACACAAATGGAGTCTGAGTCCCAAAGTATCATTCTATACAAAATTCTGTCTCAAGCTCTTTACATAATAACAACGCCAAGAAGTACCAGGAGTCGAGAACCTTCCCGGGGCCGCACTCTGGGCACACTATATACCATCCCCCTTTCCAAACCCTGAGCCCAAGACTCAGTGAGGTTAGAGCAGTGGTCCTGAAGCCTTTCCCACATCAACCTCATTACCCGAGGAGATTTTATGTGACCTAGATATATAAGTATACATAATAGGTATATAGATTTACTGACGATAAATCATAAGGGAATAGTTCAAAACAATCCTTTGAAATACATATCATTCGACCATGTATTAAAAGTTTAACTTTAATCCCAGCACTTGGGAGGCAGAGGCAGGCGGATTTCTGAGTTCGAGGCCAGCGTGGTCTACAGAGTGAGTTCCAGGACAGCCAGGGCTACACAGAGAAACCCTGTCTCGAGGAAAAGAAAAAAAAGTTAAAAAAAAAAAAGCACATCTATGCCCTAACGTGATGCTGTGCTGTTTATTTTCACACAAGTAAAACCTCGGCTGAGTATTTGATGTAGCTAGAAGATCTCTGGACACAGAACATCTTCAGAGGTTTTTCAGAGTTGATGAGCATTTTGACCATTTCATCATCAAGCCTGAGACCGTCACCTCACATAAATATACATTACAGAATTCATTTTGGGTCAGCGTACGTTGAGAAAGCTTGTTCAGTCATGACCCTGTATGGACTGCAATGTACAGATTAGGCAGCAGGGGGTTAGGATATGCTACGAGTCACAGCTTGTCAATGGAGGGGGCCTGCAGCCCCCCCACCCCCAGCCTCTACCCTCTGCCGCCTTGTATCCTACTTCCCACGCTCCCCTCTTCCTACAGAAGCAGCGGTTGAAAGACCTGGTGTGGCAACCATTGTGCAGTCTGGCCAGAGTCCTGGTTGGCCCTCAGAACTTGATCAAGAAGCGTCTGGACAAACTCCTGGACTTTGAGCGGGTAGAAGAGAAGCTGTTGGATGTGGGCAGTGTGACCTATGAGGAGGAGGCAGCCCGGCACACGTACCAAGCGCTCAACTCCTTACTAGTGGCAGAGCTCCCTCAGTTTAACCAACTAGTCATGCAGTGGCTGGGCCAGATCCTGTGCACGTTTGTGGTCCTCCAGAGAGACCTCGCCGAGCAAGTGCTACGAAGGGCAGAGAGCAGCATGGCCCTGGTAAGGCTCCCGGGGCTAAGGTTGCTGTGGAGCACAGCCAGGCAAGGTCCTAGCTGTTGTCAGGGCAGAAGTGCGGCTAATTTCTACTAAATACGCTGCTGGGACCCAGGACTCAGCAGGGACCCTTGAGATATCGCTCACGCCTTTTCTCCTCTCGTGGAGGCAGAGGCCAGGCTGGACTCTAGGCCACTCTAGGTCATCCTGGGACTCAAGAGCAGAGGAGGTTATTCTGGAAAAACAGCAGCAGACCCTCCCTGGAGGGTAATGACGAGACGGTGACAGACACAGGTGTCTCTTCTGTCTAGCCAGGAGTAGATGTGTCCAGCTGGGATTACTGCTGGTACTACTGCTAACAGCTGTTTCCTGTCTAGCTGTTTGGGGACCTTTCCAGGCAGTGCCTCACTCAGTCCTCAAGCAATCCTATACAGTATGGGGGGGTGGATGGGTGTCCTCTCAATAACAACGAAGCCGAAGCCCAGAGAGGTAAAACAGCTTGTGCAAAGATGCGGAATGGACGGGAGCTTTTGACCCCTGGCTGTGCGCTAACTGAGCTTTGAACACAGTGATCAAGAGCCTGTCAAAAAGGGACCATCAGCTGAAGGCACAATCAGATTCCAAAGAGCTCTCTCCATGCAGACCACCACGCGCAAACCTGCGGTGGGGAATTTAGAAGCCTGAGTTGGTACGGGAGGGACTAGGTGGCAGTTCCACATCTGGCTCTGTAACGTCAGTGTCAGAGCTGAATGGCTCATGAGTCAGGCCTTGGGAGCCATTTCCACGCATTTTCTCTCAACATTGCCTTCTGTGTTTCCTTGTCGTCATCTGACTCCCAACCCCCAACTCTCCCTTATCCCCAATTCCTATCTCCTGACCTCCCCACTCCTGCCAACTTTCCAATCCGAGGTCCCACTCCGCTGCTGAGGCACGTCCCTCCCTCCAACACGCTGCTTGAGCGTGTTGAGTGTCTCCTTACAGACTCTTCTTCACTTGGCAATACCTCCACGGTCCCCCGGGCCTCTCTCTATACCTACCATCCAGTGACAGATGAACCAGTCTTTTCAGGAAGCTCCCAGAATTCCGGCTGCTCTGGAGGCATGGGGACTGCCCCCTCCTCACCCTCTGTACACCAGCAGAACTTAGTAATGTGTGTCCTAACACATGACTGCCTTTCTGCTGGAGCGGTGGGGAGCCATGTTTCCTCTCAGTCAGGGGCGGAAGCCAGAGATCCAAGGGGTTCCTCCTTTGCACACCTTACTCCGGGGCCCTGCATACTTTTTGAACTATGAAGTTGAAATAGACCCAGTGCTGTACAAGAAGAAGAGTCAATCTGATTGGATAACCCTTTTGTTTTCTTCCAATTTCTCCCACCAGTCTGACATTTGGGGGAACAGGGCTAAGGATGCCAGAGAAGGAGGTTTATAGGCTTTTAAAGTACATGTATGGTGGTGGTGATGGGGGCTATGACCTGCCTAGGATTACTGCCAAGCCTCCCTTGTATATATCTAATGGGTCGTTCACCTGGCCTCACTCCTGTGATTCAAGACCTGCATGGCAGACTGTCTTTTTCCACAGCCCCGGAGCCTCCGGGTCATAAATGAGTCTGGCAATAATCCAGAGGGCTGGACATGTCTGTTGGCTGAGGGGGTCTCATCTGCTCTTGAGCTGTCTGGTGAGACTGTGGGAGAGTCTTAACAGGGTAGGGACCTCATGGGAGAGCTCATTACTCACCAAGATATACAAGCCCATGCCAAAGTGGCTTGGAGCACAGAGAAGAGCAGAATGGCTTGATCCCAGGAGGGGTCAGGGGTCACAGCCGCTTGTGGACTGTGTCATAACTCTCTCCCAGTCTCCTGCCTGTTTTCCTCCCTGTCTGGGCTGGTTTTCAGGCAGGCTTTGTTTCTGTGTGTGTGGAAAATAGAGACTCACCAGGCCTGCACCTTTACCCCTAGGGATCTGAAGGAAGAGTAACACAGGCGTTCTAAGCCTTGGCACATTGCATCTGACAGAAGGGACCTGGCCTAAGAGCATTGTTTTCCCTTGATCTAATCATAGTAGGGAAGGGAAGGGAAGGGATGTCAGGCCTACCTACTCCAGAACTAGGGTGTTATGGTGGCAGTGGTCCTCTGCCCCTATGGAGAGAGATTTTCTTCACAGAAAGGTGGGCAGGCAAAAGCAGCAGCCTGGGACCAGAGGGTGGGTGCCCAGGCACCCCGGGGTCCCTTCTTCTTCAGAGACTCTGCTAACAGCCGCTTCCCACTCAGCTGCCTCATTACCACGTCTCAGAGCCGGACTTCCAGAAGCTGCTGGAGCACACACTGAGCCAGAGCAGTAGCCAGCTCCGCCTCTTTCAGGAGAACTTTGAGAAGGTGCTTCCACCCTCCACCATTCAGGTAGGTGTCTCCCCTGAACCCACAATGTCCGCCCGCTCTCCTGCAAGGTGTTGAAGCTCTCTTCATTCCTTTCTCTTATTTCTTTCCCTTGTTACTCATGGAAACATTTCTTCTTCCTGTCTCTCCTTCCTTCCTGTGAACAAACAAACAAAACAAAAATACTATATTCCGCTGGGCGGCGGTGGCGCACGCCTTTAATCCCAGCACTTGGGAGGCAGAGGCTGGCGGATTTCTGAGTTCAAGGCCAGCCTGGTGTACAGAGTGAGTTCCAGGACAGCCAGAGCTACACAGAGAAACCTTGTCTTGAAAAACCAAAAAAAAAAAAAAAAAAAAAAAAAAAAAA
>JADRCD010178582.1:620-12634 GCA_019843815.1 Montemys delectorum
CTGAGCCATCTCGCCAACCCCAAAGCCAGAGATCTTAAATGCCACCAAAGAGCTAAGGGTCGGTCTTAGTTAGGGTTGCTACAACCAGAAAGCAAGTTGGGGATGAGAGGGTTTATTTGGCTCACACTTCCACATTGCTGTTCATCACCAAAGGAAGTCAGGACAGGAACTCCAGCAAGGCAGGAACCTGGAGGCAGGAGCTGATGCAGAGGCCATGGAGGGTGCTGCTTACTGGCTTGCTTCCCATGGCTTACTCAGCCTGTTTTTTTATAGACCCCAGGACTACCAGCCCATGGATGGTACCACCAACCATGAGCTGGGCCCTCCCCCACTGATCACTAGTTGAGAAAATGCCTTCCAGCTGGATCTCATCAAAGCATTTCCTGAACTGAAGCTCCTTCCTCTCTGATGGCTCTAATTTGTGTCAAGTTGATACATCAATCCAGCCAATACAGGATCCCTAAAAAGAAATGACAATTTAATTTGCAGAATTCCCAGCATCACCCATGGCTGCCAGAGGCAATGCTTTGAAGTACAGAGGGAGTGTATCTGTTAGCTCAGAATTTTATACCTAGCTAAACTGTGAATCCAGAATCAAGTGTGATAGGGACACTTCAGACAGAGACTGAGGCTTTCCTACTCATGACTCCTCACTAGAAAGATGTAAGAGATTTTCCTGAGTTGTAGTAGAAATTAAATCTGAAGCCTATAAATAATAGTAATATTAATAATGATGATGATGAATCAGCAGTTAAACAAAATAATTAAAATGCTAACCAGGAATAACATGCACAATGGGAGGAGAAAATTACTAAAAAACAATAAGAAGCCATCAGATATAATTCCAAATACATCAGTACTTTCATTATAAATGTCCTAAACTGGGCTGGAGAGACAACTCAACAGTTAAAAGAAATAACCACTCTTCCAGAGGTTCTGAGTTCAATTCCCAGCAACCACATGGTGGCTTACAACCATCGGTAATGGGGTCCAATGTCCTCTTCTGGTGTGTCTGAAGACAGTGACAGTGTACTCACATACATTACATTAAATAAATAAATAAATAAATAAATAACCTAAGCCTATCTATTAACTGTCAGTCTAAGAAAAAAAAAAGGCATATGAACTAGTTCAGTTCCTGTTGATGAAAGAAACACTGTGGTGGTTTGAATATGCTTGGTCCATAGGAAGTGGCGCTATTAGGAGGTGTGGCCTATTGGAATGGGTATGGCCTTATTGGAGGAGGTGTGTCAATGTGTAGGCGGGCTTCGAGAGCTCCTAGTGCTCAAGCTCCACCCACTGTGGAAGTGACTCTCCTCCTGGCTGCATTTGGATCAAGATGCAGAACTTTGGCTCCTCCAGCACCATGTCTGCCTGCGTGCTGCCATGTTTCCTGCCATGATGATAATGGACTGAACCTCTGAACCTGTAAGCCAGCCCCAACTAAATGTTTGCCTTTATAAGAGTTGCCTTGTCCCTTTACAGCAATGAAACCCTGACTAAGACAAACACCATGACCAAAAGCAACTTAGGGTTTTTTACGGGTTTATTTGGTTTATAGGTTATAGTCTGTCATTAAAGAGAACAGTTGGAGCAGGAGCTCAAGGTAGGAACCTGGAACAGGAACTGGAGCAGAGACCGTGTTGGAACGCTAGTTACTGGCTTGCTTCTAGCTACCTTGTGTATACATGGCCCAGGTCCACTGACCTAGGGATGGTACCACGCACAGTGGGATTGGCCCTCCTATATCAATCAACCATTGAAAAACACTCCACAGATAAGTTTATAGCCCAGGCTGATGGTGACACTTCCTCAGTTGAGGGTCCCCCTCCTCAGGTGTGTCAAGTTGACAACTGAGTTGGGAAAGATATGCTCCAGGAGAGACGCTACAGGCTGTCAGGACCAGACAAAGGAGTTACTGAGGTAAAAGTGGGGATGGAGAGGGAGTTCAATGTCCTCTAAAGACACGAGTGAAAATAAACATTTTCTCCTCATCGTTGGCCATCCCAGGCGTTTGTCCTGGAGATGGGAAGCTGACTCACACAGCCCACGAAGAGAGTTTCCACAAACACCAGAGAATTCTCACGAGGAAGACACCCTCCTCCAGCCTGAATAATAAACTAAGGGAGCCACATGCTTGAAAGGCTGAAGGAGTATGTCTAAGTAGTTCGGAAGATGAATCATAATTTTTAAAACATCAAACATTTTGAAGTAAATGGGAAAAGTGCATATCAAGCACAGGGTAAAACTAACATAGCAATCTCGTAATGAAAACTGTCGCTGGTCAGACGTGTGACAGACAACTTTAATTCCAGCAGTCAAGAGGCCGAGGCAGACAGATCTCTGTGATGCTGAGGCCGGCCTGGTCTACATAGCGAGTTCCAGGCCAGCCAAGGTTACAAAGTGAGACCCTGTCTCAGAAATAACAAAATAGGGCTGGAGAGATGGCTCAGCGGTTAAGAGCACTGACTGCTCTACCAGAGGTCCTGAGTTCCATTCCCAGCAACCATGTAGTGGCTCACAATCATCTGTAATGAGATCTGATGCCCTCTTCTGGAGTGTCTGAAGACAGCCACAGTGTACTCACATACATAAAATAAATAAGTCATATATATGTATATACTTATGTATTGAATGAACAAACAAGTAAACTGCTGGCTTAGGAAAGTTAAAGTGCTCATCATCAGAAATGAGGGAGAGGCCGGAGCGAGCGGGGCCTGAGTTCAATTCCCAGCAGCCACATGATGGCTCACAGCCATCTGTACAGCTACAGTGTACTCATACACATAAAATAAATAAATAAATCTTTTTTTAAAAAAAAGAAATGAAGGAGAACAGAACCGCAGCTGTAGTAGAAGGGGGGGATGATTTACTAAGGACAGAGTTGGATAAGATGGAAACGACCTTTGCATCTTATGGATGCAGGGCTAAGACGCTTGCTGCCCTTCCAGAGAACCCCAGGTCGGGGCCAGCACCCACAGAGTGTGGTTTACTTCTACCTTCACCTTCGGTTCTGGGGACCCAGTGCCCTCTTCTGGGCCCCACAGCACCTGCACTGACAGAACAGAGATGTGGACCTGGAGAGATTGATTACTCAACAGGTAAAGGGTCTACCTGAATTCAGTCCCCAGAACCCGTTTGTTTTTCTTTTAATGTCAGTTATTTGGGTGTTGGAAACTGAACTGCAGTTCTAGGGGACCTGATGCCCTCTTCTTCCCTCCAAGGTCTCCTGCATTTACGTAGCATGAAAACAACACACACATAAAATAAAAATACATACATACATACATACATACATACATACATATGAACAAAAGTTTGCCAGTCTGGGCAGAAGCAGACTAACCTCTGTGAGTTCAAGGCCAGCCTGGTCTACAGAGTGAGTTCTAAGACAGCCAGGGCTACACAGAGAAGCCCTGTCTTGAAAAAAACAAAAAAAGAAAAAGAAAAGGCAAAATTTTAAAAAGCATTTAAAATTTTTTCAGCAGACATATGAGACACATTAACATAGAGAATTAAGATTCAGAAACCACAAATTATACAGAAATGAGATAAATCTAGTTTAACCATGGAAAAATAAAAACTCTGAAACCAAAGAGATAGCATATAGAAGCAGACAAGCTATCCTCTCCAGACAAGCTGGAGATCTTTCTAAACACTGCATCGGTCCAGAGATGGCTGAGCAAGTAGAGGCCTTTGCCACCAAGCCTGACAACCTGAGTTAGGCCCCAGAGCCCATAGGGTAGGAGAGAACCAACTCTCACGAGGTATTCTCCGACTCTTCTCCCACAATCAGTCAATGTAAAAAAATAAAACAAAATAAAAACCAAGCTTAATCCTAGTTCTTGGGAGGCAAAGGCAGGCAAATCTCTGGGTTCAAGGCCAGCCTGGTCTACAGAACAAGTTCCAGGACAGCCAAGGCTGCATGGAGAAACCCTGTCCCGAAAATAAAAATAAAAATAGAAGCCCATCATATCATTTGGTAGCTACTGGGTGAACAGGTAGGGGACAGTCTGGAAGGAGTGTAATAGGTATGGATAAGGAGATGGGCAAACAGATGGATGAATGGGTGGGTGAAATGAATGGAAGCCTCAGAGACGGGTGGGGATAGATGGTTAGCTAGGTGCATAGACTGGTGGACGATGGGGATTAGTGGGGGGGGGGGGGAGGGTGGAAGATGGATGGATGACAATATGGGTGGTTGGAAGAGTGGATAATGAGGAAGAGTGAATGTATGGATGAGTGGATGGGTGGATGGACTGATAGACGAATTGATGGATGGATAGGAATGGGTAAGTGAGTTAGTGGGTAGGTGGATGGATGGACTGATGGGTGGATGGATAGATGGAAGGATGGAGTGATAGATGGATAGACAGATTGACTGATGGATGAATGTACTGATGGACGGATGGACAGTTGGACTGACGGATAGATGGATGGATGCGTGGAGTGATAGGAATAGATAAATGAGTTTGTGGGTGTGTAGATAGATGGAAGGATGTATGATGAGGAAGAGCGAGTGAATGGATGGATGGATGGATGGATGGATGGATGGATGGACAATGAAAGTGAGTAGGCAAATAAATTAATGGAGGGATGACAGATGGATGGATACAGTGCATAAAAAGAAAGGCACACACACACACACACACACACACACACACACCTGTACACCTGTATACCTGTCCTAGAGATAGGTAAAGGCTGGATGCTTGTTACTGCTTTAAAATGGTGCATTAAAATAAAATTTGAAGTCAGGACCCTGACCTCAAGCCTGGCACCCAGCTGCAGACCCAGGAGATGGCTGCCATTAGAAAAGATAGTTTTTTACCCAATTTACAGAGAGGGAGCATGCACACTGTGAGGTGGTAGTGGGGGCACACTGGGGTCACTAGGTTGGGCTAGACGAGAGAGAATTACAAGTGAGTGGCTTTACTGGGGTCCCTGAAGGAAGGATGGAGCAAGCTGGGGGCAGGGGGACTTATTCCTGTGATCTGAACCACTTCTGTGTGTGCCAGGGGCATTGTGGTAACCTGGACACCCCAGTTGTCCAATTCCTAGCCCCAGGATGACCAGAGCAGGGTAAATAGTGAACCAGGCTGAGTCCAGAAGAGGATGTGAGTGGGTATACATCTCTGTTGGAGTTGTTGGAGCTTAAGAATCATGCCCAAGAGCCTGACAGTGATGGTGCACACCTTTAATCCCAACACTTGGGAGGCAGAGGCAGGCAGATTTCTGAGTTCGAGGCCAGCCTGGTCTACAGAGTGAGTTCCAGGACAGCCAGGGCAACACAGAGAAACCCTGTCTTAAAGAAAACCAAAAAAAAAAAAAAAAAAAAAAAAAAAAAAGAATCCTGCCCAAAGAGAAGGGCTCCTTTCACATCAGAGGAGTCTGTGTGTGTGATGAAACCGGAGGAGACAGGAGTCCAAGGTAAAGTGAGCTAAGGAGTCACATGATTTTTTTTTTTTTTTTTTTTAAAACAGAGGGTGTTTTGCAGCCACAGGACAGATGTTAAAACATCCAGTTGGCAGACTCTGACACGTGGCTGATCCAGTTCCTCTGTGGGTTCCCTCCCCTCTGCTCCTTGTTTTAATTACCCTTTCTTGGTAAACAGCCTGCTCCTTCTGGAACCTCGGGAGACAGAAATGACATTAAACTGCCAGAAGCAAGAATTTATTTTTGTGTGTACCCTACTTTTAGTACCCAAGTCCCACCGGAGCCTCTGTAACCCCCAGGTTCTTAGCCATCACCTGCTTTGTCAGACAGAAGGACCAGGCTGGAGAAGGGACCCAGCATGCGCACGCGCGCACACACTTGGCAAGCATTCTCCCTCTGAGCGGCAGCCTTGCTCCCGAGTAATCCTGAAGCAATGGTTTCAGGCTATCCAAACCCCAGCCCAGCTGTTCCATTCTCCACTAGGAGAGGAACTCTAAGCTAGATGCTTCCTACTCACAGCCCCTAGCATCCAGATGAGCAGATAAACCTGGTTTCTCCAGCAGCTGCTATGTGAGGAGCTGCCTCAAGCCAGCAGGTACCTTCTCCCAACTTTGAACCAGAAAGAGTCCCCAGGACTGGTACCCAGCTTCCGTTGCCTGGGAAATACTTGGGTTCCTGGTATAGAGCGGAGACCTTCAGGGATCCGAGCGAGAACTAAGCAGAGACCCTGTGCTCTGAGGCCTGAGAGCTAGGCTTTGAATGTGAAATGTCCCCCTCAAAGCGAGTGCGTTGCTGCGTCTCCAGCAGACTGGGCTGTTTGGGAAGGTGACTAATTTTAGGAGGTGGGGCTAGAGGCATTGACGATTACAGCTGGCCCCCTGTGGCATCTCTGGTTCCTGCCTGCCTTGAGATGTGCAGTCTCGGACACACACTTCCGGGTCATGTGGTTTCCCTGGAGAGATGTGAACAGGGGTCTATTGACAACCACAGACGAAAGCCATCATTCATGCCTGCTGGGTTGAGGTGCACTGGCTTGGACCAGCCTGCTTAGGTGACAGTCACTGGCTGCCTTTGGGCCAGGGTGCTTCTGGGTGACTAGACTGAGGGAAGGCTCTGGCCACCGACGTGGAGCTCTTTGAAAGCCAGGGAGCTTACTGGTACGTTGGCCCCTTGATGGGGGAAGTGGGTGTTTCTTTGAACCCCAAGACACAGGCTACTCCTTCGAGCTTGAACCAAACTAGCAGCCTTAGGACGGTCTACAGATGGGCACAGTCATCTGCGAGGAGCAAGGAACAAGGGATTTCTAAGCCTCCCCTGCTCATTGGGAGCCATTACAGATCATGATTGTCTCAGGAGCTTCAAGGCATCGATTCATATCCCGGCTCACAGCACACTGCTTGCTTACAAGGCTGCACAGTGGCCTCTCTGATCATCCACTGCCTCTCATTTTCACCAGCCCCACCCCTATCTCCTCCCGCACGCTCCCTCCCGGGGACAACTCTTACCGACCCTTGCGGGCATTTTTCTGTCCTAGCGGGTCGTCCCCAGCGTTTGGTGAAGGGAGAGGTGCCCTCTAGCGGACTGCGCTGAGACCGCAGGCACTGTTCTGGAAAATGTAGATAGAGTACAGAAAAAAAGAAAAACGAAAAGAAAAGATCAACCAAACCAGAGCCTCAGCTAAGCAAATTCTGATATGCAGTAAAAAGACTAGAAATTGGGATCTGAGCTGAGCTGAGGGTGCTCCCGTGCTCGCACAAGGCCCTGAGTTCAATTCCCATGACATAAGCCAGGTGGGGTGGTGCATACCTGTAATCCCCGTGCTCAAGGGAGGGCAGGAGAATCAGAGCTCAAGGTCATTCTTAATTACCTAGGGAATTTGGGGCTAGCCTGGGCTACATGAGGATATCTCTCTCTCTCCCTCTCTCTCTCTCTCTCTCTCTCACACACACACACACACACACACACACACTAAATATGCAGACAATGAGCAAACACAGGGATTTTTAGATAAAATAAAATATACTATACACTTATTTCCATGCCACGCATTTGCAGCCACCAGGGTCCCTGATTTTTAAAGTATGTAAATGTACATCGTTCTAAATTCCAGAAGTCTAAAGTACGGGAAAGGCACCGAGCAATCAGTGTAATTAGGTTCTTATCTTGGTTAATGAAAATAAATATTGAATTTACGGGAGAAGTCTGGAGGTGGGCAAGCATGCAGACAAGGGTGAGCCTGTCTTCAACCAACAGAAGCCTCTTAGGACCGACCCTGGGCACCTTCCTGGGCAGCTTCCACGCCCACTCCTGTTTAGGCATCCTCAGCCTCCCCTTCCGTGCTCTCTGGGACTAGGTCCCCGTGCTTGGGCCCAATGACGTCCAGAGGAGACCAGCCACCCTCAGAGTCTGAGGCTCACCGTATTCTGTTTCCCCACAGGCCCTGTGCTCTGGGCCGTGGGCCTGCTCTGCCCTGGATGAACCCAGTCTTCAGAGCAAAGTCCACACGAGCAGAGCAAGTTCCTTTCTGGGCACAGGGCAGAGCTGCTGGGAGATGGGACACAGACAAGGGTCTGGAGTAGCCACAGCATAGTCCCACAGACTAGGGGTTGGGATACACCAGCAAGGCATGTTCTCAGCCTGGAAGCCAGATGTTCAAGGCTAGTCTTGGAAGACTCAGTCTGGGGAGGGCTTGACTCACAGACGGCTCATCTCTACAGCCTCGTGGGAGTGGAGGACGTCGGAGCTCACTGGGACCTCTTTGATAAGGGTGCTCATTCAGCTCACAGAGTTCTGCCCTTTGCCCCATCATCTCCCATGGTCTTGTGTCCCAACTCCATCACCACAGTGGGGTCTAGCATGCAACGCCGGCTCACACCCCCTCATATTGTTAAGATTCTCTACCATCAACGCCCAAGCTGGCCGCTGGGTGTGCCGCAGTGACTCTGCTAGACAGCATGACAAACTTCACAATAGCCCCCTGGGCCACTGGCTCACACAGGCCTTCTGGCATCCACTCTTGGTCACAGGCATCCCAGACAAGCATTGGAGGCCAGGCCCTTCAGGGATCTGAGTCCCATCCATCTGAGGATGGCACCCTCAGACTGCCACTTGACAGGACATTCAGATGCCCCTATGAGCCCTGAGGAACTGGCACAGAGGAATGCTTCAGGGGCAGACGGTGGCTCTGCCCTTGGGTCAGCTGGGAGGCCCTGGCCACTCACCCTGCACAAAGCTTCAGACGCCTTCAGTAAGTAGGAGCTAGAGTGACACCTCTGGACAGACAAACAAATATCTCGGTGTGTATTCCCATCTACAGCCTCTGGGCAGGAGCCATGGCGACATCTTCCCTGCGAGTGGTTATTAAAGTCACTACTGGGCTTCAGAAGGCATGCGGTGCCATGGGGCAGATGCATAATAAGAAGGGAAGGAGGCGGGAAGAGCGAATGAATGGGGTCACGTTAATAAGAGATGGCTAATGAATAATGAATAGCCCTAAGAATCATTTAGGCGCAGCTTCCGTGGGGCCAAGAACTGCTCTAACAAAGTTAGCATTTATTAATTTGTTATACATGTATATGTATATATATTAAAGATTTATATTATTATTTTTATTTATATCTGTATTAGGTTTATATTACTATTTTTATTTATGTCTGCACGCCCAAGCACGCAGTGCCTGTAGAGGTCAGGAGCAGGTATCATATCCCATGGAGCGGGAGTTGCAGATGATATGAGCTGCCCGACCTGAGTTCTGGGACCTGAACTCAGGTCTTCTAGAAGAACAGCAGCAGCTGCTCTTAGGTGATGAGCCACCCACCCCGACAGCCCTCTCTTACATATTTTTTGAGACAGGTTCTACGTAGCCTAGGCTGGCCCTAAACTCATTACTTTGTGCTTCTGGTCCTCCTGCCTCTACCTCCTGAGATTACAGACATGCCCCACCATGCCTGGTCTCTGCAGTGGTGGGTATGAAACCCAGAGCCCTGTGCACGAAAGGCAAGCATGCTACCAAGTTCTCCTTTACCACACTGACTCAGCAAATGCTTACAGTAGCCTTGTGACGCAAACCCTGAAAAGTACCCACTTTGCAGATGGGAAAACTAAAGCTCAGACTTTTTTCAAGGTTCCACAGCTCACGGGGGGTGGGGGGGGGGCTGCAGAAGCCAGGACCTAAACCCAGCTGTCAGCTCAGGCCCACTAACTCGTTCGTACATCCTACAGCTCTTGACCATTCAGATGGAGTCTCCTCTCTCTTCACAGGCACAGTGGGAACGGTGGGGACCGAGGCTCTGGGTAGGAAGAGGGCTAGGGGATCATCCACTGAGCAGTGAAGCAACCCACAGCCCTCTCCCCTACAAGTTAGGCGTAAAGTTAAGACATCATTATATTCCTGGCGTCTGGAGTCCACAGCAGTTCACAGGGATAGAGAGGGATGAAGACAGACAGCCAAGCTTGGGAACGTTAGTCACCAGCCATCAGTCTGCTTTCTACTGAGTCCTAGCATCCTCAAGAGCTTACACCTGGAGGGGGCGGCACCCTCCGATGGGCTCTCCAGGTGGCCTCTCAAGCAGGAACCAGGGACAGCAGGTGGTCCTTACAATCGGCTCTAAATTAGATTAATTGGGGTCGAGCTCTGCCTTCCTAAGGCAAAAGATTAAATTCCAGACAGTTGGCTGGCTTTTTAAGAGAGCTTTGAAATGGCACCCAGCCACCAGACGAAAAGGCAGGGTCTACCTAGGCAAATGCCTGGCTGCTTCTAGAATGAATAGAGGGGACAATCTGCAATCAGAGTCTCCACCTTGCAACCCTGGGGAAGGGAACAGGGGAGTCGGCGACGTCTTATTCCATACCCACCCAAGCCCAAACAAGCCGGCTGTCTTCCCCTGGACACAGTCTCCTCCTCGGCCTGCTAGTCGCCCGCAGCCACACCCCATGACCCAGACCTGGCGGCACTTCCCTCTATGCACTGCTCCTCTGAACCCGTGCAGAAGTCACTGCTGCTGTCTGTGATCTCAGGAGGACGAATCCCAGCCCCCTCCCCTGAGAGCTTCCCATTCCCAGGACCCCGCACATGGCACACAAGGCACACGTGGCACACAAGGCACACGTGGCGCACAAGGCGATGTTTTCTCCCTCACACCAGCCCGGTGCAGATAACATATAAGACTTTCAGATTCAAGCTAGGGAGATGGCTGAGTGGGCAGAATGCCTTCCGGTGCTCTGCACCCGAAGAGAAATAGAGGAATTGCATACCTGTGTCTTAGTTAGGGTTTTCCTGCTGTGAACAGACACCATTTAATTGGTGCTGGCTTACAGGTTCAGAGGTTCAGTTCATTATCATCAAGGTGGGAAGATGGCAGCATCCAGGCAGGCATGGTGCAGGAAGAGCTGAGAGTTCCACATCTTCATCTGAAGGCGGCTAGTGGAAGACTAATGGCAGCTAGGGTGAGGGTCTTAAAGCCCATGCCCACAATGACACACCTACTCCAACATACTCCAACATACTCCAAATACTGCCACTTCCTGGGCCAAGCATATTCAAACCATGACAACCTGTAACCCCACCCCTGAGGGAGAGGCAGAGACAGGAGGATCTAGGAATCAGCCAGGCTAGCTGAAATGGAGAGTTTCATGTCGGAGGAGAGATTCTGTCTCAAAGAAGATGGGGAAACAGCTGAGGAAGGTACCTGGCATCAACCTCTGGCCTCTATAGGCACACAGACTTACTCTTACACACATGGAACACATTCAGACCTCTCCCTTACACACACACACACACACACACACACACACACACACATACACACACACCACTACATCCATGAACTTCCTAATTCTATCCCAAAAGGCCTCCTGTGGGTGCTGCTTCTGATCCATCAGATTAGGCAACGTGCTAACGGACATTGTCAAGGCTGCAGGATACACCCTCTGGCACACTGGTCCTGGGTGTCACAGGAGCAGCTTGGCCATCAGACAGTGTCAATGCAGGGCCATTAACTTGATCGAGGGTCTCTGCAGCATGTCCTCATCCTGTAACTACACAGGCTCTCAGGAATAATGAATAGATGGATAGTTGTTGCAGTGGTACAAGAGGGGAAAAAAAAGGACAAAAAATTGGAAAGAACATACTGGGGTTGGAGAGATGGCTCAGTGGTTAAGGGCACCAGCTGCTTTTGCAGAGTATCTGGGTTCAGTTCCCAGAACCCACACAGTGGCTCACAACCATCTGTAACTCCAGTTCCAGGGGGAATCCAATGCCCTCCTCTGGTCACTGTGGGTACTGCACACACAGGATGCACAAAAACGCACACAGACATATAGAAATAAAAATTAAAAATCTAGGGGCTGGAGAGTTGGCTTATCAGTGAAGAACACTGCTCTTCTAGAGTGCTGAGTTCAATTCCCAGCACCCACATGGTGGCTCACAACCATCTATAGAAGCAGTCCCATGGGATCCAATGCCTCTTCTGCTGTGCAAAACACCCATCAACACAAAATAAACAAATTAAAAACGTAAAAATAAAAAAATCTGGGCATTGGCAGTATCAGGCAGGAAGAGCTGCAGTGGGCAAGTGAGC
>JADRCD010178583.1:0-13845 GCA_019843815.1 Montemys delectorum
TGTGCCCCAGTGTAGGGGAATGCCAGGGCCAATAAGTGGGAGAGGGTGGGGTGGCAGGCATGGGGAGGGGGGAGGCAAAAGAAGTTTGTTCTTGTTGTTTTTGTTTGTTTGTTTGTTTGTTTTTTGGAGGGGAACCTGGGAAAGGGAAAATTTACATGTAAATAAAGAAATTATCTAAAAAAAATGTTATTTATAATTTCCTATGCAAATCAAAATGACCCTGAGAGTCCATCGTATACACATCAGAATGGCTAATATAAAAGAAAAAACAAACTCAAGAGACAACACATGTTGTCAAGGATGTTGAGCAAGAGGGAACACTCTTCCATTGCTGGTGGGAGTACAAACTCTGGAAATCAATTGGAAATAGTTCTACCTCAAGACCCAGCTATATCATTCTGGGCATATACCTAAAAGATGCTTCACCACCACACAAGAACACTTGTTCCACTATGTTCAAAGCAGCTTTATTCACAATACCAGAAACTGGAAACAACCCAGATGTCCCTTAACTGAAGAATAGATTTTTAAAAAATGTGTTTCTTTTATATAATGGATTATTACTCAGCTATTAAAAACAAGGACATCATGAATTTTGCAAGCAAATGGATGGAACTAGAAAATATCCAGAATGAAATAACCCAGACCCAAAAGGACATTTATAGTATATACTCACTTCTAAGTGGATATTAACCAAAAACTACAGAATACCCATGCTTCACTCCACAGACCCAAAGAAGCTAAACAAGAAGGATGCTTGAATCTCACGTAGAAGGGAGAATAAAATAGTCATAGGAGGCAGATGGAGAGAGGGAACTGGTGGGAGAGGGGAAGGGAAGGGGGATGGGATCAAGTGTGTTCAAGATCAAGTGTGAGGAGAGATAAGAGGGCCAAGCACCAGGAGAATGAATGGAAATTGGTGGCTGGCTGGAGTAACAGTGTTGAGAGGGAGCATATTTAGGACATACCAGAGACCTGGGATGGGCGAGGCTCTCAGGAGTCTATGAGACTTCTAGCAGTGGGGATATGGAACTAGAAGTGGCCATCTCCTGTAGCCAGGTAGGACCCCCAGTGGAGGGATAAGGACAGCAACCCACCCACAAAACTTTTGGCTCAAAATTTATCCTGTCTACAAGAAATGCAGGGACAAAGATGGAGCAGAGACCGAGGGAACGGCCAACTAATAACTGGCCCAACTTACGCCAAGCACCAATCCCTGTCTCTATGAATGGTAGGTACTGTTATGTTTGTAGACAGGAGCCTATCATAACTGTCCTCCAAGAGGCTCCACCTAGCCGCTGATTGAAACAGATGGAGAGACTCACAGCCAAACATTGGAGGGAACTCACAGAATAGTAAGGAAGAGTTGGGAGAAGGATTGAGGAACACAGAGAAGATAGGAACTCCACAGGAAGACAAGCAGAGTCAACTAACCTGGACCCTTGGGGCTCTCAGAGACTGAACCAGCAACCAAAGAGCTCACACGGGCTAGACCTAGGCAATCTCTACACAACAGGAGCAGGGGCCTGTCTATGGATCCCATTCCTCTAACTGGGCTGCCTTGTCTGGCTTCAGTAGGAGAGGATGCATCTATCCCTGCAGAGACTTGATGTTCCAGGGTCAGGTGATACTAGGGGGAGGGGACTCCACCCTCTCAGAGAAGAAGGGGAAAAGGATGTTGTGGAAAGGGTCTGAGTAAGAAGGGGACTGGGAGGAGAGGGGCAGCAATCAAGATGTAAAATTAATTAATTAATTAGTTAATAGGAAAAAGGATGTTATTTAGCATTTCTTAGTGAAAATATACTAGAAACAAGGTTTATCAGCTTTTGCTTATTTGAAAAATTCATTATTTCATCTTTACTTAAGAAAAAGTATTTCATAAAATATAAAATTCTTAATAGTTTTTCATTTTAATACTTCAATATGCTTTCTGTTGTTTACTAGCTATCAATGTTTTGACTTTAAAAATCAATTATCATCATTCCTGTGTAGCTAATGGTCTTATGCTGCTGTAAGGTCTGTTCTTTGTATTTAGTTTTAATAACTTTAATGACCTCAGATACTTTGTACTCTATTTATCCTGCTTAGCATTTACTGAGTTTCTTAAATCTTCAAGATATACTTTATCCATGTTTAGATTCTTGGCCAATATTTCTTTAAATATTTTTTATCTCTTTTTATTTCTGGAACTAAAAGTATACAGCTGTCCAACTGTTTAATGTGGTGCCAAGGTCTCTGGGCTATTTCAGTTCCTTTGTCTTTGCACTCCTCTTCCTCTCAGTGCTCTGATCAGTGACTTGACCTGTGTTCTAGACTGGAGAAAAATCTGCCTTCTGTTCTGTTTAATTTGCTATTAATTCCACTCTGTATTTTTCATTTCAATAATTTTTCTTGTCTATTCTGATTTCTGTGTGGTTCTGTTACTTGATAGGTCTCCTCTTCACTCATAATATCCAACAGCAGCTTCCGAGACAAGCAGAACTGTATTTTCAGAACTTACATATTCCTCTAGCTACAAGTGGACCATTTTCTCTTTCTTCATGTCTACTACTGTTTTATTATTAACAAATAGGAGTCACATGTTACAAACTCTGAATTTTATTATTTTTTCTGAATGTACTGAATTCTGTGCTAAATTCAATTAAACTATTGGTGACCATCTCAATTTGTAAGATTTTAACACTTAATAGAGTATCTATTTCTGTTTTGTCCTGAGGTTTGGGTCTTTAGACCAACTATTGTCTCAATTATCATTATGGATGTTATAATTTGAATGTAAAATGTCCTCACAGGCTCATGTGTTTGAATATTTGTTCCTGAGCTCATGAAATTGTTTTGAGAAACTGTACGACATTTTGAGCATGGAAGCTACCTGCTTGGCACAGGGTAGGCTTAGAGAGTTTCAGCCTCATCATCCCTCCAGCAGGAGCTCTCTGTATCCAGTCTGCAGGCAAGATGTGAGGAGTGTCAACTGCATGTTCCTAATGCTATGAACTCTGCTGTGACTTCCCTGTCATGAAGGATGTATTAGTCAGAGTTCTCTAGAGTCACAGAGCTTATGGAATGTCTCTCTATAGTAAGTGAATTTATTGTAATGACTTAGTCTGTAGTCCAACTAACCCAACAATGGGCAGCTGTGAATGGGAAGCCCAAGAATCTAGTAGTTTCTCAGTCCCATGAGGTTTCACCTGGTCTTCTGTATAAACTGGAATCTGCAGAAGTAGGTTCCAACAGATGTGCTGGCAAGTAAGTGCAAACAAGCGAATAAGAGTGAATCTTCCTTCTTCCAATGTCTTTATGTTGGTCTCCAGCAGAAAGTATAGCCCAGATTAAAGGAGTGTACTACCATACCTGGATCTGGATCTTGCTTTGTCCTAGGCTGACCTTGAACTCAGAGATCTGTCTGCCTCAGTTTCCTGGGATTAAAGGCATGTACTACTTTGCCTGGGCCTAAGCTTTCATGGCCACTATGCCTCAAGATCTCCATGCCAAGATCTGGGTCAGAAGCCTGTGTTTTCCAGCCTCAAGCTCTGGGACCCACGTGTGCCCTCCATTTCTGGATTGTAGTTCATTCCAGATGTAGTCAAGTTGACAGTCAGGAATAGCCAGCACAGAGGACCATACCCTCTGAACTGGGAGGCAAAAATAAACTCTTCCTCCTTTAAGTTGGTTTATCATGTATTTGGGCACAGTGAGGTGAAGTACAGTTGTCTTTACTACTAGGGCGCCACAATAGCTGAAAACTTCTCTTAAGAGCAGATGCTGAAATCTCAGCTCATCAACATTCTAACTTTGTTTCCAATTGAGGATCTTGGAATTTCGTTCACATATGCAGTTCAAGTTACAGACACAGCTTTGTAAGGAACTAATATGAAAATGTGAGGTTCCTTGTAAGACCAAATTTAATATTGACCCAAATAACATCATGAGGAAGTAAGTTTAGAAAAGAGTATAAAATTATTTCAAATGCAGGACATTTTTGTTCATAACTATTAAGAGAAAGTATATATTACTAACAAGTCAATGTCACTTAATTATTAAGAGGAAGTCACAGGGCCTAGACTTTATAATTCCCAGCACTAATTCCTGGTGGAAAAGGCCTTAGTAGTATGGTTTGCTCCAACAGTTCTTTAATAATGAAACTGGTTAAATGTTCATTAGTTACAGTAGGCGATAGAGATTAAGGTGTAGCCGCAATATTGTTGGCAGCTTTATAGCAATTAAAGTATATATCCTATATAGTGTTTTTGAAGATATTAGGAATCAACAAATAATCCAACAGTAGTAATAATAATAATAAATTAATAGTCAATATTTGTACTTTCTATTGATTAATAATTTTTTAAGACATTATCTTGCTGGAGCTGAAAGCAACAAGCAGTTGAGAGATGGCATGGATGCTGGGAACCACCCTCAGATCCTCCGTAAAAGCAGTCCAAGCTCTCAACCTCTGAACTATCTCTCTAGTCCTGCTTGGAGAGCTCTGTTATTGCCAATAAATATATGACCAATAAATATTTTTAAACATGTTCAGTGTCTTTAGCCATCATGGAAATGCAAATGAAAACTCCTCTGACATACCATCTTACCCCAGTCAAATGATATCAAGAGAAGAAACAACAGGAAACACTAGAGAGGCTATGGGAAAGAGGAGCCCTTATTTATTGCTGGCAGAAATACAGCTTAGGTTATATAGCCACTAAAGGGAACAGAGTGGATGCTTCTCAAAAGTATTAAAAATAGAACTTCTATATGACCAAGAGTATCATCCCTGGCCACAGGCACAGGGCTCATCCTATTGCAGAGATTTGTACAGTCATGTTTATCACTACTCCTTATCATAATGATGAAGAAACAGATGTCTCAGAACATATGAATCGATAATGTAATGTGGTATATATACACAATGAAATTTTATTAAGTTAAAAAAAAGGTGAAATTATGACATTGATGGTCAAATATATAGAACTGGAAAAATTATCATTAAGTGATATAATCTAAGCTCCAAATGACAAATACCAGACTTTAACTTCCATACATAGATCCAGGCCTCTAATTGTTAATTATGTGTCTCGAGGTGAGGACAAATATAAAAGCCAGGAAATTAGAAAGGGGCCATGAGCCTGGAGAAAGGAGCCTTTAATGGAGGCATGGGGAGACAAGAAAACAAAGTAAAGGGGATTCCTGGAGTGAAAGTGCACAGTGGGGAAGGGGTTGGAGACAAGGGAGGAAGAAGGAAGGATGGCCATCCAAAATGAAATGCATATGCAAATCACACTGGAAACCTAAACTGTAAGGTCATTTGAAAATAAAATAAAATATTGTTTAAAAAGAAAATACAAAACAAAAATTTGTTGAAGTAAACACTCATTTATTGTGTGCTGATGTTTAGTTGTTGTTTAAATATACATGCTAAATAATTAAGTATTTTTATGTCACATACTCATGGATTTCCATTTGTTTGATATGTCCTTGTCTTTTTCTCCTCATTTATGTCTTACAAGTATTTCTAAGAGCTAGTGTCTTCTCTACTGATATGAAAGTAAAAATACTTAACCAAAGAGTTTATGAAGGTATTTTTGTCTTTTAAAATGTTTAACAGAATTAAAATTGTTCTTGTCTTTCTTGAATGCTCTTACGAGAGCATCCATAGATAGAGAGCATGAGATAGGAATTCTGCCTGGCACTCTCCACATAGTTAGCCAATGTTGTGTTTGTGTGCAGAGGGGAAGGGCATGGTGCAGTGTGCTATGCCGTGATGCATATGTGTGGGCGAGTGCATGCCACAATGGCACATGCGCAGAGGTCAGAGGATAACCTGCCTTCAGGTCATTGGGCTCAGCAGCAAGCACCCTCAGCTGCTGAGCCATCTCACTGGGAGCTCAGCTTATCTCACGTCTACTACTCACGCATGGGGACTACTTCTAGATCTCTTCTCTGTTATTTCACGTCTACTATTCACGCATGGGGACTGCTTCCAGATCTCTTCTCTGTTTCAGTAATCACTGTTCTCTTTTCATACCACTCATGTACTTCCTTATAACATTTTAATAAACTCTTATACAAATAACAGATAAAGGAATATAATAGAACAAAAATAAACAAAATGCCTAATCTAATTTGAATACCTACTAAACTATAAGATAAAAATCAGTGCTTTATGTACTGAAAGTATGTAAAGACTTTTTAATCTTCAAATTATTTAGATGTTTTCTTATCATGCCAAATTAGTTACAAACGAGTTAAAGTAAACATTTCATTTTCTAAATTGTATTAAATTAAAACATATTTTGTATTTGCCATTAACAGCAGCACGCTCTTTTCCGTACGCGGCACCTGGAACCTTAGGAATGGGTTTCCCTTTTGTTTTCATCACTGCTTTATTTTGGTTTGAAGACAGAGTCTCACTCTACAGCCTGGACCAGCTTCTAACTTGTGGCAATCCTTCTGCCTTAGTATCCCAAATGCTGGGATGATCGGCAAGAACCTAACTTCATTTTCATTTTATCTATAGTTGTTTTTAAACTTGACTCTTGAATGTTGCAAATATCAAATCAGGAAATGGTAAACAGCAACACTCTTTACTGCCCTTTAGTCTGTTTTCAAGATTCCAGTGTCTAGAATGGCCATCCTTTAAACCATCTAAGCCTCTGCTCTCTAGCCATTAATTAGATACCGAGTGGTAGGCAGAATGAGACCTGGAAGAATTCCAGAGAATTCTAAGGCAGATATCTTTTTTTAACCAGATATTGCTTTATAGATGGGCTTCAAACTCTATTCTCCTGAGTGCTAGGATTATAGACATGCTCATGCCTGGTATAGACCAGATTTATATGAATGCTTGCTTTGTTTGAATTACTTTCACATGTTTTAATGGAGTGTTATCTCTTGTTATATTTTAATGGCATACACTTAATCAAGTTCTTTCTTGTTCTCTAGCTGTTTTGAAAAACAAGAGTAAAACAAATATAGCATAAGTTTAACACATGATCTCATGCAATATTTAAATATAGATAATTAAGACTCACCTCTATTTCTTTTCTTAAATTTTCATGTGTCTTTTTCTCTTCTTCAAGAAAAGATGTTTTTTCAATGATTGACTCTTTTACTGTCACAATTTTATTCTTTATCTCAGAAATGTCTTCCTGGATATTTTTAAAATTTAAAAGATACAAGTTAAAATGAATCAAGACTTTTTCATTACTTTCCTAATATATGGAAACTAGCAAAATCAAATTTTAAATTTGGAAAATAGGATTAGAACATTGCTTCTATACCTATACAAGATAAAGAACCACTGTTTGCACAAAGCAAACCTGGACTTCAAACACAAACTGAAAACAAAATAAACACAAAGGAGAGCGGCAGCTGTGCTGATGCCCCCCTCCCCCCACAATAGTGCACAGGATACTTTTTAGTGCTCTAGCAAGGAGTGGTAGTTATTTTAAGTTTCTTTCCTTGTGGTCTTCAGGGAATAGTGAGAGGAATACAAAGATATGCAACATGCAATTATGAATTCAGCTTGTGTGCATTAATCACACGAACTGATTTGGTCAGCATTCTTCAGAATAGAAGCTAGACGCTGAACCTTTTAGATTAATTGTTCACTGTGATTTTGACCATATATATTTATAAACCCATAGATGATCTATAAATATCTCCTTTAAGCATCTATACATTTAGGAAATTGCTATTTAACTTATATATCTGATTGCTATATGTACTTACTTAAGTTTTAAAAATTGTGAAAATAGTTCTGAATGTAGAACTATACATTTTTATTAACTTGATTATTACTTACTAGGTATACTTATAAAAACAGGAAAGGGTTTGATAAGTATCACTTCAAACCTGTATTTGTATTGTGCAGTTCCCTTGTGAATCTTGGAGATTTTCCATAAGATCTTCTTTCATTGTCTTTAGGTTTTTGATGAGATCTCGTTTTTCATAGAGTTCAGTCATAAATGAACATTGGCTTTTTATCTCTCCTAAAGTATCTTTATAAGCTTTTATTTTTACATAATATGCATTATATTTTATCATTTGTTCATCAAGTTTTTCTTGGGCTGTTTCTGTATCAAATCTAAGCTTTAAGCTTTCTGAATATAAGGACTCAATTTGAGCTTCTAAGAGCCCACAGTGAACTTTAGAATTATCCATGGCAGCATCTTGCTGACGCATTTGCCTGTCTGTTTCTTTAGCTTCCTCAGCAGTAGTCGCTATTTGTTTTTCCAGATCATGAAGTTCAATCTGTAATATATTTCATAAATATCATTAATGATTAACTGATTGTTTAAGTTGAGAGGAAAAATCATTATTTTAAATCATAATGCACATCAGAAATCACAACATAAAAATGAACATTTAATAGATATAGAAAAAAGATTCATAATAGAAGACATGCAATAGCATAATATACACTTATTTTAGAATTTTAAAAGGATCTCAGGGTTGTATGTTTATTACTTGCTCATCTAATTCTAAAGGATTAAAATTATGTAATTTTAGCGTCTTATGTTTAAAGGAGATGCTTGGTTACTTTAAAATCCTTTTATAGGTACCAGAATTATTTGTTCAAATAAGACAGTATGGTAAATATTATATAGCCCAGAGTTAAGTAACCTAGAGACTAGCTTCCAGTGTCTTGACTGATTTTTACAAAGCTCTATGATCACACAAAACAGTTTAATTACTCCATCCAAATGTCATCTTCTTCATTTGCAAAATAAATACAAAAGTATCGATTTTGCCTTGTAGGGATCAGTCACCACTTGCTCACGCCTCCTTGATAAAAGCTAGTTTCCATATGGCCAGTTTTCTTTGGTTCTTCTTCCTCAGCTCTTACTATTTCTTCTCAGTGTTGTCAGCAACTCCTTCAAATATGGGATTTCCTTGGTGTTTACTCATCATATTTTCTCTCATCATTCTCTATATATGTATCAAGCAGTTAGATAAATTGTCCCATTTTATTGTATTTTCTGCTGATGGTTCACAGACTATATGTGGTTATTAAGTTCTATATTCAACTTCCATGGGCCACTTCAAATTCATGATGTACCCAATCAGACTTTCCTTCCTCCCTCCCAAACTTCTTTCTATTTGTATCAGTTATCAGTTGCCACTACCATAAAACCTCAGAAAGTGGTATTTATCATGGATGTGCCTGGGAGATGTTGGTGTTGCTAGGTGATGCCTATGCTTGAGAGCAGGGAGCTCTGCCTGATGGTTCTGCTAATTTTGGTTAGGCTTGCTCTTATGCTTGGGGTTGTACTTCTTTGCCAAATGGCTTTTAACAGGAAATACACTCTAAGTCCTCTTAAACAAGGGATATGCCTTGGCATTTCTGAAGAAGGAAAACTAAACTGTCCCATGTGAAGCTAAGCATACTTCTGACACAGGCTACTCATGTAAAAGGAAAAAAGGAAAGAAGGAAGGCTCTAGGGAGCTGCTAAAGCCCTCAAGAGTTACCATTATTACCGCTACTGTACAAAGGGTAAAACTGAAGCTCAGAGATGTTAAATAGGAAAGGCAACAAACTGTGGGATCCTGACTGAACCTAGGAATATTTGATTCTGTGGTTTGCAATTTTCATTTTATTTGCTAGATCAATAAATATATGAGGCATGTCTTTTTAATAATATAAACAGATCTAAAGTTTAGTCAATGAAAATAGAAGTTGGTAAGACTTATATCTAGCAAAACTTTTTTCAAATTGAAAAATAAATATTTTTCAAAACAAGCACAAATTAAGGCAGAGTATGATCACCATCCCACTACTCCACAGATATTCAAAGGAATATTATGCAAAGAAAAGGCAGAAAGGCAGTCTTGATAATGAGAACCCAGGGAAGAATAAATTTCTGAAGAGGGATGGCTAAGCAAAGGAATCCATCATGCTCAACCCAAGAAACTAGTAACTCTCTGGTTCTAATAGGATGGGAAGTACAAACAATTATCCAACTAGCCATAAAACTAACCAACAAAATTATTGGAATTAGTAAACATCTGTCTATAATAACCTTAAATGTAAGTGACCTCAATTTATCAGTAAAAGAACTCAGGCTATCTGACTGAAAACTAGATACAACTTTCTGTTGTCTTCAAGAAAAACACTTTATTGGAAAGGACACCCGTACTGAGGGTCAAAAAAATTGGAAGATACTCTACCCAACAAACAGAAACTGAAAAGAAGTTGGCATATCTATTCTGGTACATCATAAAGTAGACTTTGAGCCAAAATTATGTAGAAAAAATGAAGAAGACCACACATATTAATAAAAGGAAAAATACATGACGAAGACAAAATAATTTAGGTACATATACATCAAACATTGAGGCTTCTATAATGGGTATAAAATGTCAGATGAGTACTGACTGCTACAGCAGTGAAAATCTCTATATTTAAGTCATCTAAACTAAAAATCAACAGAGTTCAAGTAAATATAAGTTAAATTATACCAAAACTCAGACTTATCGATACGTAGAGAAGAGTCCATCCAGGAGACACTGAACACACATTCTTCTTAGCAGCTCATCAAATCTTCTCTAAAACAGCCCATATCCAAGGACACAAATTAAGTCTTACCAAATACAAAAAAATCAAAATAAGTCATTGTATCTAATCAAAGCTAACAAATAACAAAATATATAAAGGGTACAGAGGTACCCAGAGATTAAATTGTGCAGTTCTGAATGAAGAGTGAGTCAGTAGAGAAACCAGAGAATGACTGAAAAGTGCCTTGAGGTGAATTGTGCTGATTTGAATAATAAAGGGCCCCATAGGCTCAGGCACTTACACACTTGGTCCCCCATTCAGGAGTTTTAGGGGAGGTGGTATGACCTTGCTGGAGAAGTGTGTCATTGAAGCCAGGATTTGAGACTTAATAGCATCTCTCCACAGTTTGCTCTCTGCCTCTAGAGTCAGCATGTAGTTCTGAAATAGCTCTGCAAGTAGAGCTGTGACTACTGAACCAGCTACACCACTCTCCTGGTCATCCCTGAAGTAATCTAAATTGCACATTCATGTTTAGAGCTGTACTTACCTCAGTAGTCAGGAAGTGCAACCAGCCTACATGTCTATCAGGTAACTGGATAACAAAATATAGTACATACACACAACAGAATAGTATGCAGCAAAACAGAAAAATTCAATCATGACATTTTCAGGAAAATGTATGCAACTGGAAACCATTGTATTGAGTAAAATAAACTAGTTTCAGAAAGACAAGACACATTTTCTCTTGTATAGGGAAAGAGTGTGCATGTGTGTGTGTGTGTGTGTGTGTGTGTGTGTGTGTGTGTGTAGGTTGTGAAACTAGAAAGAGGATCATGAGAGAGGAAGAAGATATCCCAAGAGAGGTGGGAAATGCATGTAAAGAGAAAGCAGAAATGTAGACTGACTGGGGAAGAGAAAAACAACTTGAGAGGGAAGAGGTAGAGTGCAGAGTGGGTGAAGGAAATGACTGACTCTTGTTTTAAGTGGCGTTGGCTGCTTGAACCATTTAGGCTGGCTTTGATTGGCCTGGCTGGGGTGTCTTGGTTTCATCTTACAGGCATTAAGCTGCAGAGCTACATTCCTTCCCCCAAGAGCAAACACAAAAAGTAGAAGTATGACTATGTAAGAACTTTCCTAAGCCTCTGCTTGACTCACTTGGACTACACTGTAGATAGTCATGTGACCAAAGTCAGGCTCAAGGGATGGAAATGTGTCCAGCACAATGAGAATACGTAATAACCATCATAAATTACAAAAGAAAACAGCTTCATTGAAAAAAGCTAACATGAATTTGCTGTTCAGAATGAGCCTTATTAGGAGAGTCACAGGTTCATGGTCATAGACAGTCATTTCCTTTAAATCAACTAGAAGTGTTGGAAGGATGGCATTACAGTAAGCCAGTGAACTCCAATTGAAGCCTTCTATGTGAGACTCTTGTTGCCTTCCCAGTGGAGGCATCGCAGCTACCATATTCAGCAAGTACACAGCACACCAAGCGCCTGCCCCACAGTCCTCCTGTACCATTTTCATCCAGGTAGTCAAAAGCTGAGAGGTCATCCCTCAGTCTTTCTCTTTACCTCTACAACCTACTTTCCAAAAAAAAAAAAAAAACCCTGTAATGACTGATACACCAACATAAAATGTACAATTTAGAGGTAGGATGAAGTTGAGTGGTAGACCATTTGTATAACATACATTAGGCTCTGGGTTCAATCCCCAGCACTAATAAAAAAGTAAACAAACAGATACATAAATACCTCAAATGTATTTCTGATAAATCTTTGTCATATGTGGTACAGCCCGGCTTCTAACTCATCTTATTTCCACTCTGGCCCTCGTCATCAACTACGTCCCATGTGTAGGAAGAAGAATTTTTTTAAAAACATAAAGCATGTAACATGCTTCCCCGCTCAATCTCTTCTCCTGGTGTCCTGTCATATTCATGGTACAATTCACATCCCTGAGAAGGCCGTATAATGCCATGTATGCACTGGTCCTAACCCCGGTGTGGCCTCTCTACTCACTCACTGCACTCTTGTCTTCCAACATCCTTCTGTTTACTCATGATGCCCAGTTCCTTCCCACTTGTCTTAGTCAGGGTTTCTATTCCTGCACAAACATCATGACCAAGAAGCAAGTTGGGGAGGAAAGGGTTTATTTGGCTTACTTTCACATTGCTGTTTATCACAAAGGAAGTCAGGACTGGAACTCAAGCAGGTCAGGAAGCAGGAGCTGATGCAGAGGCCATGGAGGGATGTTCCTTACTGGCTTGCTTCTCCTGGCTTGCTCAGCCTGCTCTCTTATAGAACTCAAGACTTCCAGGCCAGAGATGGCACCACCCACAAGGGGCTCTACCCCCTTGATCACTAATTGAGAAAATGCCCCACAGCTGGATCTCATGGAGGCATTTCCCCAACTGAAGCTCCCTTCTCTGTGATAACTCCAGCCTGTGTCAAGTTGACACACAAAACTAGCCAGTACACCACTGAAGGACATTTCTAACTGTTGATCCATCTACCACAAATTTTCTGCCCCAGGCCACCAAAAGTGCTTACCTTTTGCATGATAACATGAACTCATTTGGAAGATGACAGGCAACTCACCAAGTTATTCTCTAACCTCCATACATACACTGTAGCATATGTGTGCCTGAATCCACATGTCATGTAAACATGCAATCATAATAAACAAAAATTGTTTAAAATCTTCTGCCCCTTTACTAGTCACACTCAGCTGTTCTTATTCCTTAGGATGGCCTTGCTTAAATCAAAACAAGAGATTAACTACTCAAGTCTCCCCGTACTCTCAACGTATTAATTACCCTACCACATTTCCTTTGTAACATGTCAGCTGTATCACTTCTTTAACTGTTTTCTTCCTCCAGCTAGAAAGCAAGCACTATGACTGCAAGGCCCTATCTTATTCCTCACCCACCATCTTCCTCTTAAGAGAGTGCTCGTCACAACGCAGCAGCTCAATTATAAAATGATAGGCACATACATAAGAAAATGGCTGTTGACCACAATCAAGTTATCAATGACAAGAGCATGTTAACTTGGTATATGGAGACACATTTCCCCCAATTGGGCCACCTATTTTCTTTCTTAAACTAATGGAATAGAGCATAATATTTTTATTAGCTTTAGCGTTTTCTTTGGTCTATTTCCACACTTAAACTAGAAATGCACTGCTTCTACCACTTCTCCTTTTCTCCCTCTGTCCTGTCTCATTGAGATAAAAACAAGGTCAGTAAATTCCAAATCTTTATATTTTGCAATTTGATGAATTTTGAGTTTTAAATTTTATCTATCTATCTATCTATCTATCTATCTATCTATCTATCTATCTAT
>JADRCD010178585.1:9600-22614 GCA_019843815.1 Montemys delectorum
TTCTTCTTCTTCTTCTTCTTCTTCTTCTTCTTCTTCTTCTTTTTTGTTTTGTTTTATTTTGTTTTGTTTTGTTTTTCCGAGACAGGATTTCTCTGTGTAGCCCTGGCTGTCCTGGAACTCACTCTGTAGACCAGGCCTGCCTCTGCCTCCCAAGTGCTGGGATTAAAGGCATGCGCCACCACTGCCCGGCAGGACTTTGAATCTTTTAGTGTATATTATTCATTATATGGATGGTATTTTATTGGCTGATACCTCTGATGGAATTTTACTACAAGCCTTTGCTCTTATACAATGAGCTTTAAAATTTTGGAGTAGTTGTTGCTCCAGAAAAGATTCAAAGGCAATATCTTTTTCAATATTTGGGACATCAATTATTATCCTAAACAAATTGTGGCAGAGAAAATTCAAGAAAGAAAAGATAATTTACTTACTTCAAATTATTCTCAAAAATTATTAGGAGGTATTAATTGGCTAAAACTTCACCTTAAGCTTGCCACAAGATAACTTAAACCTCTGTTTGATATTTCTCAAGAGGAATGTAAGTCCTAATTCCCATCGACAATTAACTGATGAGGAACAAATAGCTTTACAGAAAGTAGAGGAAGCTATCAGCCAACAATAGATACATTATATAGACTATGATCATTTGTTGGCCGTTTCACAGCAGTCCTTGGCAAAATGGATCATTAATGTTAATTCATCTTTCTTCATCTCCAAGTATGAACACCCTATTAATGAAGCTATTGCTGTGTTAATACAGAATTGTAGGATAGAGTCACAAAAATATTTTGGGAAAGAATTTGATGAAACATTTATTCCTATTTTAAACAGCAATTAAATGGGCTGTTGCAGAATACTGATATTTAGATACCTACTTTTGTATTTCCTGTACATTTATGCACGCAGCTGATAAAGAACACATTTACTGTATTTGTAAACAACTCATCTATGGGAGAGAAACATATGTGGTTGGATCACATATTCATTCTCTCGAGTTCCCCTCCACTTCAGCACAAATAATTGAATTATGTGTTGTAACCACTGTTTTTGAAATGTTGAAAAAGCAAACTTTTAATTTGTATACTGATAGCCAATATATAGCTCATGGCTTACAATTGCTTGAAATTGTTCCTTTTTTAGATACTGCTAATTCTCAAATTTAACAGCTATTTATACAAATAGAGCTTAATTTAAGAAACGTGAGTTCTTAAATTATAAAGTAAGGACTTTATAGAACATTTAAGAGCTCATACTAGATTGCCTGGACCCCTAGGCAATGCCACTGCAGATTTGTATACCAGGCAGATTAGAGACCTTACAGGAACAATTAGCCAAACAATCTCATTCTTTACATCATCAAAATAGTAACAGTAGAAGACAACAATTTGGTATTTCTAGAAAATATGCATGTCAAATTCCTCAGTTTCTTCATGCACTACACAATAGTGTTAATCCTGGAGAACTTGTACCTAATCAATTATGGCAAATAGATATTACTCATATTTCTTTTTTTTTAAGGTTTATTTATTTTTATATGAGTACACTGTCTCTGTCTTCAGACGCACCAGAAGTGGGCATCAGATCTCATTACAGAGGGTTGTGAGCTACCATGTGGTTGCTAGGAATTGAACTCAGGACCTCTGGAAGAGAAGTTGGTGCTCTTAGCCGCTGAGCCACCTCTCCAGCCGCCCCCCCCCCCCATATTTCTTTATTATCCTAAAGGACAAGGTATTCTGGAACAGGAAATTGGAACTTTAAAACAATATCTTCATAAAAAACAAAAAACAAAAAAGGGGGAATTATATCCCCATACACTACAAAAGTATTTAAATCATCCTTTTTATTTTAAAATTTTAAAATTTGGATGCCCAGGAACTCTCTGAGTATAGAAGGAGCAGCTGCTGGCGCTTCTGACCTGGTTTTCCAAGGAAAAAATTGTGAGCTCCTTAGAATGACAATAGATACAGATATAGAAAGATAGAAACCTCTACTTCCCATTTGCAAGAATCTCTAAACTCCTTGCCTGAGGTAGTCCTTCAAAACAGGAGAGGACTTGATCTTTTATTCCTTCAACAAGGAGGACTATGTACAGCCCTCCATGAAGAATGTTACTTTTACATCGATCATTCAGTAATAGTAAAAGATTCTATGGCTAAAGTTCGAGGACTAGCCAAAAGGAAATGAAAAAAAGGATAGGATCAGGGATGGTTTAAACCCTGGCTCTCCATGTCCCCATGACTTACAAGTTTAATTTCTATACTACTTGGACTATTAATTATAATGTTGTTGCTTTTAACTTTTGGACCTTCTATCTTAAACAGATTGGTTGCCTTCATACAGGATCATTCTCAGCAAGCTCAGCTATTCACCATGGCAGTTATTCATTGCTATGAAGAAATGCATTGAGTGCATATTCATATGTCCTTCGTGGCTTTGGTCTGAATGGGAAAGAGTGTGCTATAGAAGGCCAGTAGTTAGAGATGGGTAAGAGTATTCTTGAGCTCCTATCAACCTAAGACAGAGACATACATCAATGCTATGTTTGTTCTCCCTGATGAGTAAGAAGGAGCAATATAAACACTGACCTAACACAGGCACAGTCACCTGGCCTTTCTATACCTAGACAGGATTATGGAAAACAAGTAAATATTGTGCCCCTGTCCAGCACATGGTACTGCTCATCTTTTAAAAAAAAAAAAAAAAAAGGGGGGGGGAGAAATTGTGTCCTTCCCAGTCTTAAGCAGGCTGAATAGACCCTGAGCATTTGCAGAGACGGACCTTAACAACCTAGGTGGAGTATTTACCTTGGTTGTATTTGCAACTTACTAACTTAGAAGAATAGACTGCCCTCTGAGCTTGCATTGCAAAATAATCCCACTGAAGCAAAGGATGGGTCTGTGGTTCCCTGTATATAAACACAATGATGAATATTAAACTTGAAGTCTTGATCAGAACCTTTGTCTTGGCTTCATTCTTCCCTCGTTCCCCACCCCCACCCCTGACACACACACACCTGGCCCTGTGCTTTCATTTCCAGCTCACCTTTCAGGTAAATCCAGTTCATTCATGGCAGCTGGATGGCTACAACCTGGAGAGTTGAGCAAACTGGATGGTGAGGCCTCAGACCCTGTCTAGCGACACCTCAGGGAAGAATAATTATGGCTGGAAGGTTCCCTGGGATTCTATGCCTCTTGCCATTATGTTCCCCTACCCCCACCCCAGGCCACTACCCTGAGAGTCACTGAAAATCCCTCTCTGGATGTCCAGGGTGTCACAGCAGACTCATGTCCTGGTTCCAAGTCCCTAGATGGCCTGTAAAACAGAGGACAGGAGTAGCTTCAGATGAGGGAACTGACAGCCTCCTGTGGCAAGGTGGAAGAATGGATTATGTATGTGATGTGGACACCAGGAGGCACTGCAGGATGAGACTTCTCCTCAAGGCAAAGAGCAGGCATATGCTTGCACTGCAGACACACACAGAGTCAGTCTCAGACATACACTCACGAACAGGCTTTTCAGTTTGAGTCATCAATTACTGGTGTTTATTTCTAGGTAAGTTTCATTTTTGCCATGAATTGAGGTTTGATAGGTTGATTGGGGTTTTTTGTTTGTTTGTTTGTTTTGTTGTTGTTGCTGTTGTTGTTAGCATTTTGTCTAAGCTCTACCCCACAGTTACCTGGCAATTGCCACATGTGCATCACTTTCTATAAAAGGGACTGCTTGCATTCTCCTCTCTCTCTTGCTCTTGCCTTCTTGCTCCCTCTCTGTCCTCTTATCCCTTCATACCTCTCTCCCCATATCCTTTCCCCATGTGTCTCCACAAGCTCATGGCTGACCTATAATCCTCTTTCTCTCTCTCCCTCTCTCTCTCTCTCTCTCTCTCTCTCTCTCTCTCTCTCTCTCTCTCTCTCTCTCTCTTTCTCTGTCTCTATTATCCTCTTAATTCCCCTCCCCATGCCCTGAATAAACTTGATTCTATACTATACCATCCTTGGCTGGTCCCTCAGGGGAAACGGGAACCTCAGCATAGGCCCACGGAGGTACCCCATATCTTACTACACCTCCACCAAACATATTCTTTCTCTCTATCTTTTTATAAACACAACAGTTGTTGTTTGGGGGTTATTTGGTTTGTTTGCTTGTTTGTTTGTTTATTATAGGGAAGAATTGTTTGTTAGTTTGTTCACTATAGAGACAGGGTTTCTCTGTGTAGTCCTGGTTGCCCTGGAACTCATTCTATAGACCAGGGTGGCGTCGAACTCAGAGATTCACCAGCTTCTTCCCCCAACACCCCCACCCCAGAAAGTGCCTAGCTTTTGTTTGTTTATTTGTTTGATTTTTTGTAGTGTAGTTAACCAAGTCCTCTGCTTAATACCTAGGCAAATCCTTGTAGTCTTTATAGTTGCTCAGTTACTCCATTTGTAATGTGATGTAGTTCCTATCCTGTCTTCCATGAGCATTTGAAAGATGACTGTCCATAAAGCACTTAGATCAGCACCCAGCAAAGGCTCAACAAATGTTTACTGCCATGGGTAAAAGTACACATTCCAGGCACCTCTAATTTCCAGTTAAAGACTAGTGAACTGGGGAAGTTAGAGTCGTCACAATTTTAGCATGTGTAGTAGCATGGAGTTCTCCTACCAAGAAATAACTTGGAACTTGTAGCAGCCCAGAAGACGCCCATGATGATGCTCTGAATGGCTGATTGATTATTCTGTGGAAGTCCCTGCTCTTCTAAGGGAGTGTCAGAGAGGGTTGACTATGGTCCAAGCTCCTTCCATAATCTGGTTGTAGCTCCTTGTTCTCCCATCCTGGCATTTTTAACTAGCTACTTCTCATCTCTACACTCATTCCTGGACAAGTTTATCTAGTTCCTAGGACCACAACAAGGACAAGAAAAGGCTCTGAAAGGGACACTAATCCTGCCTCTTGGAGGTAGCACCAATCTCCTCTCTCTTCCTTGCCCTGGAGCACAGGTCTCCCTTCCTACCAGTTTTCTATCTCTTAGTCCTTGGGTTTTCCTTGCTCTTTGGATCATCTACTCAAGTGGTATTGCCCCCCCCCATAAGGTTCTAAGATGCACTCAGTTGGATCATGGTCAAAAGAATGAGGCATGGTGAACAATACCTTGGTGAACTGAGAGAGGCTCCAGGAGAAAAGGCAGAGGGCCTTTTACCTGGTGAGTTGTGTTCCCTGGATTGTTCTTGGATAAACATTTACTTTCAATGCATACAGCACACTTATTCTTGCTGGATGTCAAAACATAGCTATAGAACCCCATCTCATCAATGTGCTCTGAATCTGAATATGTCCTTCTGTGTTGATTTCATTCTTTCCCAGATGTAATCTATACCATGTGCCAGGCAATTCTATTTCAATTGGTATGTTCTGAGAAAGTTCTGGGAAAGAGCTACTTTGTTAATATTTAGTATGTGCATACTGGCATTTATTTACATATTTTTCTGGTCATGTTTATCTGAACTCAATCTTCTTTGGATCATTGTTTCCTTGGTTATATTTGCATATAAAAGCACACTGAAACTAAAGTAAGGTTGTCTACAGTGTCAGACTGTAGTCTGCTCCATTTTTTCAAAATCCTCAGATCCCACGTCCAGCAGACAACATCTGCATAAGTTGGCTGAAAATCAACACCCTTCCTTGACCCTGAGGACAATGCCCAGGACCCCAAGGAACGTAGTGAATAAAAGCCTGGGCTAGTTAATAAGAGATATCTGTCTCTTCTCCCAGGCCTCTGATTTGTCCTCAATACAGAGGAAAAACTAAGACTCAGAGAGGGGAAGTGACTTTCTTACAGCCCCACAGAGTGAGGATTTTTATTTGGAGACTTGCTGGCTTCTGACTATATAATGTATCCTCCATAGGCAGGCTCGCCTGCTACTGGAGTTTGGTTGTGGGGAATCAAACTTAGGTGGGCATCTCTGTAGAAAGCAGCAGGCAAGCAATGGAGGGTGCAAGAGAGGTGTTTTACAAGGCAATTGTGCCGCGCCAACCCTGACCAGCAGGAATTAAGACACAACACAACCGGTTCCTTCTCTTAGCGGTTTACTCAGGATACTTTACAGGCAGCATTGTGGAGAGGTGAGCCCACGATTCCTACCCGGGCATAGCTTATATCTTAGTAGGAGCCCATGAACTCATGCCACATGTCATCTCCCCATAGGCCAGGGAAGATCATGCCACTCAGAAGCACAACCTACAAGCCAAATCAGGTGTTGTTTATCTCAAAGCTCTCGGCCAGCCGTCGCCATCTTTAGGGCGCGGTTCGGACGGCTCTCTACAGTTCCCCCCTTTTTGTTTTACAGCGAAACAGGCAAGAACAGAGGTCTGATCTCTGATGATAGAAACAGGGACATTGTACTACCCCACCCCAGGCTTCATGCCTCCCAGGGAGGGCCAGACCTGTCCGATGCCTTTTCCACAGAGACAGATTCTGGGGCATCAACCTGTATGCAATCAGATATGCTCTTCTTGAGGTTGCTAGCTGCAGGTGGCACACCTCAAGTACAGTGCTAAGCCTTGCATCCCGAACCCGATGATCCCATAACCCAGAGGTCAATGGACAATTACTTCTGCATGACAGCAAGCCATGCTTGGGGGGACTGCCCTGCCTCAATGGCTGTAAATGCTTGTGTTATCATGGCAAGATCTCTTTTTCGGGCTCGAGCCATATGGCAGAGACAACAGAGGCAGAGAACAGAAACTCTCACTAAGGTCAAAGCTAATACCCTTATTTCCGCCCACTCTTTCAAATGATGCATTGCAGAGGCGATCCAAGATGATAATCCATTAGCCCTGTATCCCCTCGAGTAGAGTTGACACTAACAATAGCCAATCTCAGCCGATTTCCTGTAAGATATTGAGACAACTATCGAGAGAGATTAGCAGCCTGAGTAATATTTTGATATTGAATGGAAGTCACACACAAGCCAGGATATTTCCACTCACAGCCTACTTGTGCTAGCTGCCAAAGGGTATTTATTTGTTCTGACTCAGCTACATCATGGCAGCTGCTAGTCCTGCATTGGTTAAAGGTCCTCCTATCTCTCTACACACTTTCATCCATGCTTCCAATCCTTTACTCTTATAAGGCGTGATAGCAGCACGGTACTCCCTTGTGCATTGCTCATAAACTAGCTGTTTGATCAGCGGCATGGCTACATCTGGATCACCAAATATTATCCCTGCAGCTTCTACTAGTCTAGCCACAAAGTCAGAAAACAGCTCCATGGGTCCTTGTAAGATCTTAGTCAAGTTACCACTCACTTCTCCCTTATTGGGCAAGGACTTCCATACCACTCACTTCTCCCTTATTGGGCAAGGACTTCCATGCCTTTATAGCAATCTGATTCACCTGCTCAAAGACTTGCAATGGGTAACCAGTCTGTTGATTAGCAAGGCAACCTTGCCTCAAAAGCATATCCCTATCCCAGGCTTGATTCCCAGCTGCGTGATTAGCGTCTGCCTATTCATTAGCAAATTAAAGTGAAAGGGGCTGTGATCCAAATTAAAGTGAAAGAGGCTGTGATCCCGTAACTACAGACGGACTCAGCCAAGGACTTTATAACATAAAATCTAAAGGCTGGTGATAATGCTGACCCTGTGCATCTTGAAAAACTGGACAAACAAGTGACAATTCAGTTCTAACTGTAGGGTTGATAGTGGGCCCCGTATCTAGCGGAGCTCTTTTCCTTTTCCATTTTTCTTTCACAGTACTCTTTTCTAATTCCTTAATTAGGGTTTCCAACTCTTCATCTGACCACTCCGTGTCTGTACTTTCCTTTTCTGACTTTACCAAACGCTCCTCTTTTATCTGCTCTAATGCTGCCTGTCCTTCCTCTACTGCTTTACAGCACCTTTGATCTTCTAGACACCCCCTGATTAGCGTCCATACTGGTCTAACACCACTCTTAAGCATCCCCTGCTCCCATGCAAAATGTAGATCTTTTCCCAGCTTCTCCCAACTAGACAAAGTCAAGTGTTCGGACACCACAAACCACGGGGCAATGATGTCTACTTCCTGGAGGAAGTTCTCAAGAACTCTATCCTTAAATTTAAGTCCCTTTGCCTTTAAAAGTTCTTTCAGAGTCATCTTAACAGGGCAGGAGGCCGAGGTACCCATAGTTCCACCTTTTGAATCGGTTTGCAGGGCTATAAGGCAAAAACAGGTCACCAGAATAACAGTGAAAGCAAGTAGAGGCAGCATTGTAATTATGACCACAGCAGCTATTGGTGGCACACTCAAGACCAAGGTCATTTCCCCCCTTTTTTCTAGCATGCTGCTCATCACTCGCTTGCCGCTTTACCTCGGACTTTCACTTTGTCTCTTTCCCGAGAACTTTTCTCTGTGCTGCTTTACCATGGGCTTTCGTCTCACCTCTTTCCTGAGAACTTTTCTCTCTCGCCACTTTACCACGGACTTTCGTCTCGTCTCCTTCCCGAGAACTTTTCTCTCTCGCCGCTTTACCGCGGACTTTTGTCTCGTCTCTTTCCTGAGAACCTTCTAAGCTTTGGCCCTACTTACCAGGCACTTACCGATCCATCGCCCGGTCCGCTAAGAGTTCTGGAACCTCATGGGACGCTTATCCGCGTACTGATTCCCGTCGGGGCCACCATTATGTGCCGCACCAACCCTGACCAGCAGGAATTAAGACACAACACAACCAGTTCCTTCTCTTAGCGGTTTACTCAGGATACTTTACAGACAGCATTGTGGAGAGATGAGCCTGCGATCCCTGCCCAGGTACAGCTTATATCCTAGTAGGAGCCCATGAACTCATGCCACATGTCATCTCCCCATAGGCCAGGGAAGATCATGCCACTCAGAAGCACAACCTACAAGCCAAATCAGGTGTTGTTTATCTCAAAACTCTCGGCCAGCCGTTGCCATCTTTAGGGCACAGTTCAGGCGGCTCTCTACGGGCAATGACCTCAGATAGTGGCCTTATGGCCAGTAGGGAAGGAGCAAGGGCCATTTCCCCTGTCACTGAGGCACTGGTGTGTTCTAGGCCTCCAGACCTGCCATGTAGCCACAGGATAGAGCTGCTAGTGTGTGCAATGTGCTTTCCACAGCCTCAGCACCATCAGTTAGGTTTTCAGATGTAGAGGGGTCTACAGAGGGAAGAACCAAGGAGAATTAGCATCCAGATGTCCTTCATCCTGATCTTAGGCTCCAGTCTGCCCCCAACCAATGTGAGACACAGGGGAGGGAAGACTCAGGCATACCACACTTCCTCTTGGATGTGAAAACAGCATCTGGCCTCTGCCTCCTCCTGGGAAACCACACAAACCCCAGAGTAGACTCAAAGCAGCAGAGATCACGGGGTGGGTGGCCAGAGACATACCATCCTTGGTCTAGGACACAGGAGTTAGTGTACAGCCTTCTTCAGGACCACCTTCCATAGAAGAAACTCCAAGGAGTTGCCCCTTCTCAAATGACTGAAAGATCTGACTCATAACATGCCTACGCATGGCCCAGGCAGGGTCTCCATGTACATCTGTGAACCCTCAGGTCATAACATGGCCAGGCTACTCTTTTCCAGGACAAAGACTCTCTCCCTGCTTCAGTCCTTAGTCTATACCTGACCAATTCATGGTTTGCCAAGCACACCTGGGCTTGGATTGAGCATGAATTGACAGAGGTGCCAAGATTGTGGCAAGAAGAAATATTGGCAGGGACAGCAGGTGATCCTTGAAAGTGTCCGGGAAGACAGATGTGGTGGCATACACTTTACTCCCAGCACTTAGGAGGCAGCAGCAAGTAGATCTCTGTGAGTTTGAGGTCAGCACAGTGTACACAATGAGTTCTAGGCCTGCCAAGGTTACATAGTGACTCATTGTCTCAAAAAGAAGGAGGAGGAGAAGATGAAAAGGAGGAGGGGGAGGAGGGGAAGAAAGAGGAAGAAGAGTATGAAGAAGAGGAGGTGCTGTTGGAACAGGGAGAGGAAGAAGAGAGAAAAATGTGTCTGGCATCTCTGAAGTCTGAATCTAGAGTGTCCCATGTTGAGGTCACATGAAAATTAGAGATGAGTGATAGAAACACCTCAGTTCTCTCCTGATTGGACCAGATAGTCATACATTCAGGCTCAGGTCATTACAACTCCAGGTTCTGTTTTATGGCCTTTCCTGTGCAGTCAGGGCAGTCCCCGGAAGCCAGGTTCTAGGCTGGGCTCTATGAAAGTAGGATAGGGAAAAGTAAGACTGCCAGGCTGTTCAGTGAATCTGGACATGTTGGTCTCCTGTAAAAGGCTGAAGAGCTCACCTTTGTCCACTAAAGGCAAACATCCAGATAAGGTCCCTGGACAGGCATAAGTTGGGTTTGGGGTTTAGCTGTTAACAGTGTGAGGAAGGGCATCCCACATATGTTTGAAAGGAGTGGTGTTGATCTGTGATCTCTCTATAGGTGGTACACTCACAGTCTGAAGCCATCAGCTTGAAAAATCCCCTGCCTCTTGGATTCTTAGAATCCTAGAACCCCAACTAAGTTAGACACCAGTACCCCAACTCCAGCACCTGAACAGACTACCCCAAACCAAAGGGCACGTTCTGGAAGAGATCATGCTTGTAACTCAGAGACAAAAAAACAAAAAACAAAAAAAGACTGCAAATATGAATCTTGGCTTTATTCTTTCTGCTGTCATTGAAAAATATTTTGTACTTCTATATATTTATGCCCAATAATACACCTTTTATAACCCCGTCACTCTTCCCAGCCAAGTCCTGCTAGAGATGGAATTCAGGCAGGTTCTTCCTACTGACTATATACCTATCACTTTCTTTTTATTTTGAGACACTGTCTCTCTAAGTCTCACAGGTTGGCCCTGAACTTAACATGTAGCTCAGGTGAGCCTCATCTGTGATCTTCCTGCTTCAGCCTCCTTAGAAGCTGGAATTGCAGGCCTTGAGTCACCGTGCCTAGCCCCAGCTTTTAGTGTTTTGAAATGTGTGTCTTGTTATGTAGCCCAGGTTGGCCTCAAAGTCTTCATCTTCCTGACTCAGCCTCTCAAGGACTGAAGGGGACATCATGTCTGGCTGTGGTACTACCTTCTGTAATGACAACTTTCTAGAGTGAGAATTTTGCTTTCTTTTAAAAACGCAACAATATGGGTGCTGGAGAGAGAGCTCACTGGGTAAGAGCACTGACTATTCTTCCAGAGGACTCGAGTTTGATTCCCAGCAACCACATGTCAGCTTGCAACTGTCTGTAACTACATGATCTGACACCTTCATAGACATACATGCAGGCAAAACACCAATGCATGAAAGATAAATATTTTTTTTTAAACACAGCAATCTTATAAGAATGTGTTTTCCTTTTAATCCCAATTGTGGGATATGGTGCTGCCTCAGATTGTCCACAGGAGCTGACTATGATTTGCCTCATGCTCTAGCAGGAGCATGATTTTGCCAGCTGCAGATAGATTCTGTGAATGTGTGACATTTGGAGTTCTGGGGACTTTTCAGAGTATGTATGTAATGCTAGAGCCCTGATAGAAGGGGCTGGTTGGCTGGTTGGTGGTTGAATGTTGTTGGTTGCTGTCTGTCAAGTTGTAGTGTATAGAGAGACAAAAACAAGAAATTCAATATCCTAAGGGAGAAGCTCAAACTTGCCCTATGGAACTCAGCGACCCCAATCAGCAGGAAGTATTCTAATCCCTTTCCTACCCCCTGTCTTTATTTGAGGCTCTCTCTCTCTTTCTCCTTCCCCCACCTCTCTCTCTCTCTCTCTTTCTCCTTCCCCCACCTCTCTCTCTCTCTCTCTCTCTCTCTCTCTCTCTCTTCGTCCCCCTCCTCTCTCCTGTCCTTCTTCACCTCCTGCCAAGTGTTAGGGAGTTGAAAGGGAAGAAACAGGGTGATGGGAAATGGTGGATTTCAAAAGAACTCACAAAGTGGCCAAAAGAACACCTATGACTTTCCACTCCAAACAGTCAGATAGCCTAGTCAAACTGTCTAGTTCCTTTACAGACATAGCCAACTTGGATGCATGTGAGCAGGCAGATTCAAAGGCCCTGGTAAATGGCTTATAGGTCAGGAGTGAAGAGGAAATACTAGCCATCAACAAAGTCAGGCCCACCCAGTAGTCATGGGTGTGGAAGGGGAATGGCAATATCTTAAGGATCAGGAGGCCCACATGCCCTTCAACCTCTCAGGCACAAATATCTCATTCTTATACCCTGCTGTCTGCTGGTCTTGGATGTGAACTGATGGCCTGGCCATTTGGGACCAGACATGGGACCATTCAGGGTGGAATTTAAGGATAATCCAAGAATGAGTCTCAGGAATCCAGAGGATATCCAAAGATATTCCAGGACATACCATTGATGTCTCAGGCTTTCAAGATCATATCTGGTATTGTAGATAAAGTCTTCTCACCCAGACACTCATAAAGGCTGGCAACCTCTCCTGTATTTCACTGTCATTCACTGTCATTCACTGTCATCATTGGTGTTCACACTGAGGTCTAGAGGCAAGAGAGATGACGGTGCAGTAAAGAGAATATACTGCTTTTCTGGAGTTCAGTTCTCAACACTCACATCAGGGAGCTCACAACTGCTTGTGGTTCCAGCTCCAAGAGGACCCAACACTCCTGAAGGGCACCTGTGCTAGCCTAAACATACCCACCCATAGACAAACACAAACATGTTGTCTTAGGTAGGCTTTTATTGCTGTAAAGAGACACCATGACCAAAGCAACTCTTATAAAAGTGAACATTTAATTGGGGCTGACTTACCATTTCAGAGGTTCAGTCCATCATCATCATGGTGGGAAGCATGGCAGCATGCAGGCAGACATGGTACTAGAGAAGGAGCCAAGAGTTCTACATCCAGATTGGAAGACAACCAGGGGACTGGAATTCTACAGTAGCTTAAGCCTAGGAGACCTCAGAGGCCACCCACTAAGTGACACACCCCTTCCAACAAAGCCACACCTACTCTAGCAAGCCCACACCTCCTAGTAGTGTCATTCCCTGTGGGCCAAGCATTTAAACACATGAG
>JADRCD010178586.1:0-15672 GCA_019843815.1 Montemys delectorum
TGTGTGTGTGTGTGTGTGTGTGTGTGTGTGTGTGTGTGTGTATGTGTGTGTGTGTGTTGTGTTTGTGTGTTGTGTTTTTGTATATGAGAGAGAGAGAGAGAAAGAAAAAGGAAGACAGACAGACAGACAGAGAACTAGCATTGACTTCTTTCTTGTTGTTGCCTGTGGATGCAATGTGACTTGCTGACTCACATTCCTGCTGCTATGCCACTCCAGCCATGCCACAAGGAACTGTAGCTTCAAACTGAGTAAAAATGAACTCTGTCCTCCTTGAGTTGCTTCATCGGCTATTTCATCACACTGTGAGAAGCTCGACGAAGACGAACATCACAAGTCCAACCTCAGCTAAGCAACTAAGTTGTTTCGTGATTGACGATTTGTTTTAGCCAATTGGTAGATTTTCCTACCCTTAAATGGTTAAGGACAGGACTGTCTTGTTCTGTTTGAAGTGCTATAGTAAAACACCACAGACTGTGAGTGAGGAGTATAAATTGCAGAAATATGTTCTGAACATTTCTGGATGAGGGAGAAACAAAGATCAATATTCCAGCAGTGACCCACTTCCTGACTCATAAACGTTTATCTTCTCACTACATCCTGGCATGGGAAAAGCAGGTGTGACTTTAGGCTTTTCTTTAAAAGGTTCTTACTAAAGCCTCTCAGTGAGGGCTCTGCCTTGGCACCCAATGATCTCCCGAGGGCTCCATCTCCCCAAACACTTAGACTGGTATTGCATTTTAATGTGTGTGATTTGGGTGAGAAGGAGATATACATGTTCAGCCGTCAGAGGGGCCTTCTTCACGACGCTGTTACCTCCTGAGCCATCTCAGCTGGACAAATGATCATTTTAAGATAGTCAAATCTCTAGTGACTCCCTCCCTCCCCTCCTTCTCTCTCTTTCACACACACATGCACACACATGGCTCCCAGACCTTGCATTGTCTGACCCCTTCCTTGTTCCTCTGGCCTCTAGCCCAGCACTATCTACACGCTGGTTTTATAGTCATTGGGTAAATTAACAACTGCAGAACATGCAGAACAGTGGTTGATGGATGGCCAGTCTTTGAGTAAATCAGCTATTGTCACTGCTGTTGCTGTCACTTGAGCAGGCTGGCAGCCTGCCCACTGTCTTCCAGGGAGAAACTGAGAAAGCATCACCAGTACATCTCTGAAGCAAGCATTGGGATTTGTGAGATTTGCTCAGCACTGTAAACCCCCCTTCTGGTGTGTGCTGGGAGCTGTCCTGGGTGCTGAGGATCCAGAGGAGGATTTTCCTCTTGAAAACCTTTCAACGAGCAAGACCACCAGAAGAAGCATGGTTTTAAAGAGATAGGTAATAGTAACTATTACAAAAATCATCAAGATGAGGCAGGGTGAGAAGAATGGAGACCAGACTGGGACAAGAGTTGTAGTTGGGGTGGACAGTACAGGCTTCTGGGACAAAGTGATGTTTGAAAAGAGATTGAGAGAAGTTTGGGGAAGCATGCAGATGTCTAGGAAAGGCTCCCCCTACACAGGTTGCAAGGCCAAGAAGGTACCTGGTGTGTCCCAGGGACATCATGGAGGAAAGCATGGACAAAGGTCATTGTGCCAAAGCCAGAGGGACGAGGTGTCCGACTATGGAGGTCCTTGGAGGTCTTCACAGGAATTTCAGATTTTGTTCTTAGTGAGATAGTCATTGGGAGTTTTTTTACTGGAGATGTGAGTGCTTTAAAGGAATCACTGGGATGGGCACTTGTCAACAGGCAAAAGGACTTGTTGCACAAACTTTATGGGAGAAGTTCAGTCCCAAGAACCCACATAAGGATGTAGGGAGAGATTGGACTCACCTTAGGAAGTTGTTTCTTGGCTTCCATTCATTTATCCTCCTGATCCTCCACTTCTTTCTTGATCCAGGGTGTTTGGTTTTAAGTAATAGGAAACCAATTCTAACTAAAAGGTTTTAAACAGACATACACAGAGAAGAAAATATGAAACCTAACTGGAAAGGACAATAGGAATACACACCCCATGCACTTTATTGCCATCCTTGCTAGGGAAATTATCTCCCTCGAACACGGCTATGGATACTTCTTCTGAGTCTGGTACCTGGAGTGAACAGAAATATCTAGATCTTGTGGCATCTGGCAAGTTCTTCAAGGAAAGTGTCTTTGCTCCCTCAGATCTGAGCCACCTATTCCATGCTAGGCTGCCTGAGGCATTCTGAGGTAAGCCTCGTCACTTCCCAGTCCCACATTAAGTCCTGAATGAAAATAAGCTGGCTGACAGATGTGTTTGCCAGACCTTTCATCACCATGAAAACATAGCAGAAGGCTGCAAGTTGAGGGAGGGAGAATTTATTTTTGTTTAAGAGGTGACATGTTCACAGGATACAGGCTATGATGAGCAGATTCCATTGCCATGGTCTTGAGACAAGATATGTGGGAAGCATGTGGTGGACTAAAGTCAGTCATTCAACGAATAATGAACATGAATGAGAGAGAGACATGAAGGAGCCTGGAACTAAGATACACCTTCCCAATGACACACTTCACTCAGCTAGGCCCCACATTATACAACACTACTACCCTCCAATCATTTGAAATATTAGTCTATCAATGGTTGAGGAGAATCTGTGTACTATACAGTCCTTTGGGATAGGAAGACTAACTGGAAGGAATTGCATGTAGCCCTTGTGGTCCAATTACTTCCTCTGTCAAGTTACTATGTTGTGATCAAATACCTCATCAATAAGCATTTTTAGGGGAGAAAGGGCCTATGTAGCTTAAAATTCAAGGTTATCCCACACTGTAGCAAGGAAGTCAGAGTGGCAGGGGATAGAAGTAGGCAGCCACATTTGCTGTCAAGAATAGAGAGGAATGAATGTGTACCTGCTTTGCTCCCTTGCTTGTGCTCAGGTCCCTTACTTGTGCTCAGCTTGATTTCCCACTTATACAGTTCAGGAACTGCTTTGCCTAAGGAATGATGTCACCCACAGTGGCTTGTGTCTTCTACATTGGTTAACTAAGATAATGCCCATAGACATACCCAAGGACCAATCAGACGTTGGGCCTCACTGGCACTCTTTGGTTGGGAAACTCTAGGTTGGGTTAAGAAGTTGACTATTGAAACTCTTACATCCCTTAAAGTCCTACCTCTGAACACTGCTGTCACTGGGGCCAAGTCTCCAATATGTTAGCCTCCTGATGGCGTATGTCAGATATAAACCATAGCAAAGCATTAGGCATTTTAACCATCCTCAAAAAAGTTAGTAAGGGTCTTTCTTGTTTTCAAGACCCATTACGTTTTATGTTCACAATCATTTTGGAACGTAAGTAAAGCAGGAGTGTAGGTCCCACTGTTCTCCTCTCTCCTCCCATTCCCCAAATGCTTGTGGTGAAAAGGAGAGGTTTCAGAGAAGGCAAATTATTAATCCAACCAGAACGTGGCCCCTTCAGTCTTGGATTCCTCAGCCCCACCACAGGTGCTCCCCTGGTGGCACAGTGAAGCACACCTGCCTAGTAATCAGCTGATTTGTGGAAGCAAACTGCCAAGGATACAGTAGTGTGTACTACAAAGCTCCTCCAGAACATGCAGATGGTTTCTTTAACAAAGAAACAGAGAAAAAGAAATCAGGCAACTCTTAGACTAATAGTTACTATGGGAGATAATTTTAGCGTCCTTCAGACCGAAAACATCCATACTGGATCCCAAAGACGAAAGAATACTGCAAAATAACAAATTCAAATAACCAAAGGGTTACCCCTCAATGACAGCCCTGGAGGGAAAGCCTGTTTTCCTTTTCCTCTTATGGTCTGCCCTACAAACTACAGAGTGTGCCCACAACATCACCTTGACATATCAACAGTGAGGATCTGATCTAAACATGTGAGTTACCCATGCAAACCAACAGCTTTGTCCTGATGAGAGAGTTTGTGAATTTTCCAGTTCAGATTTTCTCCAAGCACTGTTGAAACTGACTGTTTTCTAAGCTTTGTTTTTCTCCAGACTGGGTACAATGTATGCATTTTATATGCCTTAGGCCATTAATCTTCCTGCCATAGATGTCTGTATAACCGTAGATACTCTTAAAGATACTCTAAGCTAATTAATGAGGATGGCTTTTCTGAAGCCATCAGATGTGATATTAGCTCAGCATTTGTTGCTTAATTCATTTCTGCTTCCACTCTGCCCCTCTTCCCCACCTTTATTTCACTTCTATGAAATTAAATGCCTACCATGGAGAAGGCTCCAAGCTACACTGAACAGTTTTCTAAGCCAACACTCCTCTTCCTATGATGTAACTACAGAATCAGTAAGTACACAGGTGGTGTCTTTAATCATTATCTTGCTTTGTTAGATGCATATAACACTGAAACTGAGGCAGATTCAGAAAGCTACAAAAGTCCAGAAACCCATATAGATAGAGGTCCACTCACAAAGAAATACATTGCCTTGAGATGCTGTTTTGACCCAGAAAATGCTCATTGTTGAGCCCTGCACTGAAGTCCTGGTTATCAGTAGGATTGTTGCTCAGTTCACGTTCATAACATGAATAAGAAGAACTGCAATGTAGATCATCCTTGACATTATTTATCATCAAGATGCTTTAATGTTATGACTCCATGGTCTCACTAACTAACACTGCAATCATACCACAAGGCAGGACAATGTATAGGCTTCCTCCAATTGCTAACTGTGAGGAAAAATGTCTACAGAAAAGCCTTGGGGGAGAGGACTGGAACCAGAAAGAGATAGAAAGTACAAAGAAACAAAAAAAAAGAGAAGGATGCAAGGGAGGGAAGAAGAGAAGGATGGGAGGAAGGAAGGGAGGGAGGGAGAGAAGAAAGAAAAAAGGGAGGGATGGAGTGATAGAGGGAGGGAGGAAAGAAGAAAGAAGGAAGAAGAAAGGAAGGAAAGGATGAAGCAGGGAGAGAAGAATGGTTAGTGTATTGGGAATACTTTTACTAATCATTCAAGTAGGATGCCTTCTAGACCACAGAATGAGTTGAAATTGAGGGCCTAGACAGAGATGCCTAGTTTTTAACAAAAGATGTAGCTCAAAGTGTCAGAAAATGGAGTATTTTAAAATCAGATAGTGATATGAGTGGTGCTGAGTCAACCAGGTAGTGGTCTCTGAGTCTCTAATGAACTACTGACTATCTTTCTCTTTTGACAAGGATGCATCGGTATTTAAAGTTTGCTTCAAAGAATGTGGAGGAGACAACACTTCTGCTTTTTCACAGATGTATGTGGGTTCTCAAATACATTTCAAGATTCAAGGTGCAGCACCTACTCTAACCTACAAGGGGATCTGTCAGCAACCAGCCATGATGTACATCATGTCAGCCATAGCTATAGTTTTGTTAGTTATCTCTCACTACCACCTAGGACTGGATGAGTCTTACAAAATTTAGTAGAAACATCTTTTTGATATGACATGAGAGACATTTATTTGAAGGTCTCTTGGGTTTGGTTTGCTTATCTTTTATTTTGTATCATGTAACATGAAAAAAATTCAAAATGCATTTGAATGAGGTGATGGTCATTTGCATTTCAAGTATACTTGTATGTGATATGTGTACTGTTTTCCTGGGAGAAATGTAGCATAGAAAATCAAATAAAGAAGTTAGCACAAGATGCGTTGAGGTTAAATAAAGAGGAAAGGGATATTACCATGTGTGAATATCTAAATGAACAGGCAAGGGAGGTAAAGGGAATGTAAATATGTGTGAATATGAATGTCTAAATAATGAGGGAGGGATAATAACCATGTGTCAATAGCTAAATATACATACTGACAAGCATCTCAGTAAGAATAAAAGAAACAGGGTGCCTTTTACTTTTCCTTTCTATCCTTTCTCCAAATATAGTGGGGGAAATTATTCAACATCTGCTTTTTAAAAACCTTCCTCTAAGAATCTATTTCGAAAAAATGTCAAACCTACAAAAAAACTTGCAAGAATAGTACAATCATCATTCATGTGCCACGTATTTAAATTCACCAGTTAGCATTTTGCTATATTTGATTTCTCTTTTTCTTTTTATATAATGATCCATCTTAATGCTGCTTGTCAATGATAAAACTTCTCTGCTCTGTAGTTCAACAAGTATCTTCTAACAATAAGAACATTTTCCTATAGAGATGTAAAACAATGACCAACTTGGTGACTTTAATGTAACTCACCAAGCAAACTCAATACTTTCTTGTGATGGTCAACTTTGTCAACCTCACAAAACCTAAAATCACCTCAAAAGAGTCTTAATGAGGAATCATCTGAATTATGTAAGCTTGAGGACATGTCTATGGGAAATTGTCTCAATTATTAATTGATGTCAAGAAGCTCAGCCCATTGTGAGCATCACCACCCTCTAAGTAAGCAGTCCAAAAATGTATAAGAGAGGAGAGATGTAGCTGAGAGCAAGCAAACAAGGATGCACATGTTCTCTTTGCTCTGAACACGGATGCTAGGTATACTGCTGTGGAGAGCCCTGGATCGCGCCCTGAGATGGCACCAGCTTCTGCTCCTTGCTGGAGCGGAAGAGTGATAAACAACTCCTTATTTGGCTGGGCTTGTTGGCCTGGCTTGCTTCCGCCTTTGGCAACCTATCTGATTGCACCACATGGCCTTTTGGGATAGGTCACTCATGAGCTTTTAAGGGCCTGGGGTGTTGCCCTCGGGGTCAGAAGATTGTTCAAGGTTCTTGAATAAACTACTTAAAGAAGAGCTCTCGGGTTGCGTTGTTCTTGCTGGCCGAGATGGTCAAGACATACTGCTCCTGTTTTGAATTCTCTAAAATGGGGAAATGCTGTGAGATTTTAAGCCAAATAAACTTCTGTCTTTCCGATGTTGTTTTTTATCAGGCTGTTTTATGATGGTAACTTAATAGGAAAGGAGAAGAGATTGTTTTTAGAGCTTTTGAACTAAGAGTCCATTAAAGATTGTTGTACATTCTTTTCTTCTTATGTTCAGCATATTATTACAGTATGGCAGAAAATGGTACTGACTAATTATTTTCTTCATTTCTGCAACTAAATACTTGACAAGAAGTGAATTACGTGAAGGAAAAAGTTTATTCTTTGTTTGAATGGATAAGGGACCGTGGCAGACAAGGGATGGTGGCAGGAACTTGAGCCAGCTGATCATACTATACCTGTATTCAGAAAGCAGAGAAAATGAATGCTGGCTGTCAGTGAGCATCCTCCTTGTTTTCTTTTTCTAGTTTTAGTCGGGAATTCCCACACATGGGACAGTGCTGTCCATATCCAGGCTAGGTCTTCCTTCCTCAGTCAAACCTCTCTGGAAACATGCGCATAGGTACACATCTCCTAGGAGATTCTAAATCCAGCCAGGATGAAAATAGAGGTTGCATCAGACATACCCTTTGGAAGAACTTCTACCTTATAATCATATTTTAGTCTACAGAATAAGCTGAATCCTTTCTAATCCCAAATGGTTACAGAGCTAATGTTCTGTCATATGATCAGACAGGTCATGAACTGATTGGACTGTCTAGACATAATCATATGTCTCTAGTCATAATCTCTCTAGTCATAATCAATTTGGCTAATTCTGACTTTATTTGTGTAGGACTGCCCCTCACCCCCTGTGAAACAGAAGTAATATGTAAGTAGGCCGTAAGGGTAGGAAGATTGCTTTTATCAAAGAGAAGATAGAATTTTTGGCTTCCAGGATTCAAAATGATATCACAACCATGTGATTCTGCTACTGTAGATGCCAAAAGCAGTTGGTAAACAAATGGGTTTGGTACTTTGAATAAGAGTAGGCCCCATATGGGCATATATTTGAATGCTTAGTCACAAGGGTGTGGGAGTCTTTGAAAGAATTAGAAATATTAGGAAGTGTTGTGGATAGCCCTGAGGCTAATTATATTTGATGTTAATTCCATTCTCCTGTGAGGGGTTGCTAACAAGGAACGAATCAGCACTCGGTGATTTCCTGTAAACCTTCTTCCCACCTTAATTGATAAAATAAAGGCTGTAGCCTGTGATTGAGCAGAGAAAGAGGAGAAGGTGGAGCTGAAGGTTTTGGGAGAGAGAGGGAGTGAGGATGACAGAGGACAGAGGAGAAGAAGGAAGGCAAGCAGAACAGAAGCACAGGGCCTAGAGAAACTGCAAGTTATAAGGAGTCTCATACGGGGAAGATAGCAGTGTAGTGGTAGATCTGCCCAATCTAGGCTCACAGCTTGTATTCATATTAACTGAGTTGTGTTTTCATTGCTGGGGCATTTTTGGGTTGGAGATTTACCACAGCAAGTAAGTATGGTCTTCTTGGAGTAGGGATGGCCTTGTTGAAGGAAGTGTGTCACTAGGGATGGGCTTTGAGGTTTCAAAAGCCCATGCCAGGCCTAAATGCTCTCTGTCTCTCTCTGTCTCTAGCTCTCTCTGTGTCTCTGTTTCGGTCTCTGTCTCTCTGCCTGTGGATCAGGACATAGTTCTCAGCTACTGTTCCAGCTCCTGCTTGTATGTAGTCATGCTCTCTGCCCTGATGATAATGGACTAAAGGTCTGAAACTGTAAGCAAGCTCCCAATTAAATTCTTTCTTTTGTAAAAATTTCCTTGGTCATAATGTCTTTTAATAGCACAACAGTAATTATGAGGCTGGTTGCCAATAGGATCATGCTTACAAAAGTATGCACTAGTCAGGAGTTAGTCCACAGATCCCCTCAGAGGGCTTAATCAAGGTTTATAAAGGGTGATGATGGCTAAGGAATTCTTCTGTTTGGTAGCATATTTTGTATTTACTGTAGCACTTTGTAGACAGTTCTCTTATATAAAAATCTTTTTTTTCATCTGGGTCTTAGAATAATTGTAGCTTGAATTGAAGATCTATAAAAGTATTAGTCTAAGAAACTACTGTTGTAGTCTTTGTGAAACAGAAGCAGTCTCATGACAAGCTGTTCAAAGATTGTCATCCAAACAAAACATAGCAAAATTGAAAAGTTCTCCTGAAACACTCAGATTCACACATGTTTCTCACATATGTTGACCTACCAGCACATTCTGCAAGGACAGAGGTGGGTCATTGGGCAGTAGGTACCACTAGAGTGGGTGAGAGTTTTAGGGAAGAGCCAATGAACCCCAGCATGACTTCTCATTCTGTGTATACCAGAGCCTGGTCCATCTGTCCTTCCTGGCTACTCTCTGTCCATTTACCCAAAAACATAGCGTCGTAACTATGTTGAGGGTCACCAGGACCAGAGCTTCTGGTTGGCAGAGTCACACCAGTGAATTCAACACTTGAGTGATGGTTTAGTTTCTATTCCAAACATTGTCCCTTGTTTGTGTGTACTATTGAAGAGAAAATTAGTATGATTTCCTTTTAAAGTATTTAAATTCCAATTAAACTTTCATGTGTGGTGGGGGGACCAAAATCAAATGATCTGCTATTTCTGTAAAGCTAAATAGATGACCTATGTCTGCACTACTCAGATTAATAACTAAATTGTGACAATCACCCACTAACCAATCCTCTGATGGGAAGACCACCCTGATTTCAATAGCATTCAATTATTTTTTAAAAAAGATTTGTTTACTTATTTTGTATATGAGTGCTTTATCTGCACTTGTACACTTGTATGCCAGAAGAGGGCATCAGATCCCATTGTAGATGGCTGTGAGCCACCATGTGGTTGCTAAGAATTGAACTCAGGACCTCTGGAAGAGCAGCAAGAGCTCTTAACCATTGAGCCATCACTCCAGTCCCTAGCATTCAATTTTTAACCCACCTTTCTCCATCTCTATTCCTTCTCTGTCACTAATGTCTGTTGTGGATAGCCCTGATCTTGTATTTTGAAGCTAATTCTCTCCAGGAAAGCTCTGCAGAGGAGGAGTGAATCACAGTATATTGATGCTTTGTGAACCTTCTCCCCACCTTAACATTTCAAATAAAGGTGAAGGCTGATGATTGGGCAGTGGGAGGGAAGGTAGAGTTGAAAAGTTTTGGGGAGATGGAGAGGAGACTAGAGAAGAGGACCACTGAGGAGGATGAGGTGGAAGGAAGATGGAGCTGAAGCTGTGGCTCGCAGAAATCTCAAGTCATATAGGATCTAATAGATGGGAATAGAGTAGTGTAGTGTTAGATCTGCCCAATCTAGGTGAGTAGCTTGTATATCAATTAATTGAGTTGTGAATTCATTGATTGGGTAAATTGGGTAAAAATTTACCACGATAATTGTCTATCTCCTCAGTCTTACCCAGAATGACCCAAAACTCACTATGTAGCCCAGGTTATACTTAAATTTATTGTCATCCGGTGCCTCAACCTCCCAAGCGATGGGAATACAAGCATAAATTCCTATTTTTTTCAGTTATTGCTTCTTGTGCTTTGTTAAGAAACTGTTGTTTATCTCAAAATAATGAAGAATATTCTCCATGCTCATAGAAATTTTATTGTTTCATACTTTATTTTGCAAGTCATTTTGAAATAATATTCCTGTGCTACAGGCAACAGCAATGAAGATTCTGGTCTTACAGCATAAATATCCAACTGACCCTTCATGTCAGTTTTCTCATGACTAAACTGTCATATACTGTTTTGCATTATTTTCAGTGGGATTTTCTACCTATATTTGTGCATACGTCATTATCAAGTACTTACTAAAGCTGTGGTTTTGGATCTGATATAATCTTTTATTTTAAAACTTGAGTTATTTATTTTATTATAGGTGTGTAAATTTTGCTTTCACACATGTATGTATATAGCATTTGACTGGTTCCCATGCATACCAGAAGAGGAGAAGAGACTCTAGAACTGGAGTTATAGGTAATTGTGAGCCACCATGTGGGTGCTCTGGTCTTTTGCAAGAGCACCAAACGCTCTTAACCAATGACACCTCTCTCTCCCCACCTGATTTACAGCTTCAGAGCAACCTTTCCTGGCTTTCTTTTGTGCCGGTACACACAAAGTTTTGTTTAGCTCATAAGTGATAGTTTAAGGAATGTTTTGTAATTTTTATGCCAAATTGTTTGCATATCATCCATTAGTTTTACTTCTAATTATTTGATTTTTTTTAAAACGTTCTTATCATCGCTGTTTCTGTTTTAGAAAATAGAAATTGTTTTTTTTTTGTGTTTTGACAGTTTTCCATGACATTACTTATCAAATCTAATGCATTGCTTATTAGCTCCAATAGCTTAGTCCACTGGGAAATGCCCACTATTCTAAACTCTGTCATCACAGAATTTTGCAGTGACTTTTTGTTTTTAATCAGTAGATTCCCGTGACTTTCTCATGCTCACAATCAGGTGTTTTATAAATAATGAACAAGTAAGTTCTTTAATTTTGATCAATGTATTTTTTGTGGCCATTGTATTCTCATTACAGCAAATCAAAGCAAGGACATCAGACATCTTTGTCTCATTTCTGACCCCCATGAGTGTCCACACAGTGAACTATAGAGTAGCTGGGGCTATGGAGACTTCTTAAAAATCAAAGAACAAAAATGAAGATGTTGACCCTTCCCCTGCAGCGTCACCTCCGCTATCCTGTTGAAAACCTCCTCTTCATGGATTAGATGACTTTCTTTTTCTTCAGTTGTTCCTTCAGATACATGTAATTTAGCCTCAAATTTTTGTTCTTATTTTTATTCTGGGCTACTTCCTCTGTCAGTTTTTCCCATGAGTACCTCAACATTTCTATCTGAAAGCCAAGAATGTGGGTTCTAGCCTTTCTTGTTCTCCAGGTGTAGCAAAATCAGGCTTTGCAGTATCCTCCTGCTTGCTAACTTTCATTGTGCTAGATGTTGCTATATCAGAGATGTCATAGTGAAACCTATTATTTTGTATGACAACTGAAAAATTAATAATAACTAGAAGAACAGAAAGCCAGCACTCTGAGGACAGATGTCACGTAGACTGCTGGCCTGTCTTCTTCCTTTCCTCTCTTTCTTTTGGCCAGGGGGACAGGTGCCTTATTTTTGTTATTTTGTCTTAAGAACCTTGAACTCTCAGGTCTTGACTTTGTTGATACCCTTGAACTTATGAATGCCAAATCTTGAACTCCCAACTTCTCCCCAGACTCTGACGACTATCCTACATCCTGATCAATAAATATCTCGAAGCTTACAGTGATAGAACTAATCAGACAACTTGGGGTGTCTCCATGTTTCTGGGATCTCTCAGACAGGGTCTGGCTGTCTCACTGCCTCACCCAACATTTTTTTTTTTACATTGCCACTGGAAAATCATTTTGTCCAATGTTCATAAACATCTAAGTGGGAAACTGATCTGAACCACATGTACTCGTGTTGCAGTAAACATATTTCACCCCAGCTAGTAAGTTCTGTCCTCAGGAGAACTGCGGAGATTAAAGAGAAGTTTCAAGGCTGGTCAAATCTATAAGGTACTTAATGCAGACCATTAGAGCCTGGAATTCTTGATTCCTTATGAATTAAAACACACATGGGAATGTGTCTTTGGAGTCTTAGATGCCAGTGGGGACCAATTTTCTCCACAGCCTTCACTGTAGGGACACTCATGTTCTAACACTAAAATATCCAAAATCTTCTATACTATGTGAGCCAAGATTTTAAAGAGAAACTCAATTCCACCTGTACTTCCCATAGCCCAGAGATATCTTGTGATGCAATTACAACATGTTAGCTATTGTGGGAGGGCTATAGACACAAAATTTTTTTTTCTTTTGTTACTCACAGTAAAGCATGAGCAAACCATGAGAAAATAACTTTCATAGGTATAGACAACAGGCAAGTTGTGGGAGAAGTTAGATGCCAAGAGTCAAGGAAGCCCTTGCTAACAAAGCAAAGGCAAATAAGAGGATGCAGAGAAGAGAATTCTAGGAAGAAAGTTCTCTGCTCCTACAGAGAACATAGTGTAAAAATGGACGTGTTTATACACTAAAATTTTATTTTTCTCTCTTTGCTGAACCTAAAGTACAAACCTAGGAGAAAGTGTTAGAAGACAAGTCATGAAAATATAAGTCAGACAATGGGAGCTGACTGAGAATACAAGTCTCCTAGAACGTGAGCAGTGGGGAAGTAGAGTCAACAGTCAAATTACTTCTTTGGGTTAAGGACAAAGCAAGTCTAATGGATCTGGTAATTTTGATTTGTTGATGCCCTTAGCAAGAAAAGTAGAAAGGAGTTTGTAAAAACAAACTCTAAAGCAGGATTGCAAGATGCTAAGACATGAGATTGCCTGAGGATATATAGATACATCACATAATTAAAAAACATTCAGTGCTGGAAATTGAATCTAGAGGCCTCCCCATGTGAGCAAGCACTCCACCAGTGAGCTATAATGGCAGCTCATATGTGTGCATGAGCATGTCAGGTGTGTGCACATGTGTGCTTCCTGTTTCTGTCCTCTCACCCTGGTGCAGAGATCACAGATGTATGTGGTCAGACCCATCTTGTATTTGTTTTCACTTGGATGTTTAAGTCCAAGCTCAGATTTTCATGTTTATACATCAAGCGCTTTATGCATCAACCCATCTCTCTATAGCCTCTTAACTTTTAACTCAGAAGGAAAAGGAAATAGAATAGCTCTTAAATATGAACATGAGCAATACGGTAAATGTAAAATAAAATAAACTTAAATAGCATAAGTAAAATAAATTAGCATATACTTCTGGCCTCAGAATTTAATATTAAGAAGTCAGTCAAATAAGACTACTTTGGATCAAAGAACCTTGTCAGAAATGCTCTCTCCATAAAGGAAATCCAGTTCTCTCATTATTATGCACAGGGCACATGTACTCATGAACACACATTTCCCTCTTCACTCATTCATCAATGGGATACAAACATATATTGAAGATCTGCTGCACACCAGGCCTCACACCTGGTGCTGGGAACACAAGAATGAGTAAAACAGAGTTAGATCATGTTCTCCACTGTTACCAGAATGCACACAACTTCATAAGTCCTGAAGAAAGGTATAGGGTGTTGTGACATCACTTACTTGGAGGATATGAATTCATTTGAAGAGTTAAGGAGGCGGAGCTTGAGGTGACATCAGACAGAAGAGCTGAAGTTAGCAGGCAGCAGAGCGAAGCACACATGTTGTAGAGAGGAATCTCTTTAGCACAAACAGAAGACTTTGAAGGGTGAAGGCCAGGAATATTGAAGTTGTGGAGTGTGTGGTTAAAAAATAAATAAATAAATAAAGCTCAAAGATATCAGAGTGGACTTGGGGCCTGAAATCCTAGAGCTTGTTTTGTGTCTTTGGACAACCATGGAGTGGTTTCAGTAGAGGGAAGCTAAGCATCATATTTTAGTTCTAAAACATCCTATTTGAAAGAAGAATGGACTGAAAGAGGTATGGTAGTGTTTGTGGTGGAAGTAGAGAAATGTAGATGAATTAAAAAAAAGTTAGTGAAATCAGTAAGTCTTGGCAGATGGTTGAAAAAAATGTGTTAAAAATATTAATATATTAGGAACACACAAAGCAAGAGAATTAGTAATGACAATTCTACTGGTTTCTTAGATCAAAGACCCAGCTTACATTTGTTGATAGGTGTTTTGAGGTTCCGATGTTAAATCCTTTGAGAAGAAGCCTACGATAGAAGTGGAGATGACAGTGCCTGGTGGTCTGAGCCTATCACGACATTTGCCATTGCCATCGGTAGTGACACGTTAACTCGGCTCAATGTCAGATTGCTTTCAAATGAACTAAGATTCTGTGTTAGTGGAGAGTAGCCATAGTGGAGTGACTTTTCTATTGATATGGGATGCCTTTTAAACAAACAATCAAAAGCTAAAACAGCAGTTGGCCATGCATCTACGATGCTTATAGATGGCTGGTGGTTTCATACTGGTAGAATTCAAAATTGTTTGACTTTAATTGTTTTGCTCTAGTTAAGTTCACTAACATCACCTCCTGCTGCTTTTTTCGGATGAGGATGCTATGTAGTAAGAAAGGGGATGAAAAGGCCCTCTGTGATCATCTCTTTCTAAGCACTATTTGAGACCCAAGAAGACTTCTGTTAGTCTCCTCTGACACAAATTGGATAATGGTTGTCAGTAGTATCCTGTAAAAAGGATGTAACAAGTTAGAAATGAAGTAGATTTTGTGCCTTGCGATGGCAATTCTCCAGCTGTTCATAATTCATTTTTAAGTGGTAACTTTCCTTTGGTAGATTAAAAATAAACCAGTTCCCTGGGCCAGCGAGTTCATTTAGGGGTAAAAGCACTACTGCCGAGCCTGAAGAAATGAGTTCACATCCATGATCTGCATGGTGGAAAGAGAAAACTGACTCCTGAAAATAGTCCCCTGACAGGCATGCATGCACACACCTAGACTTTAATGAATAAGTATCATTAAAAAGAAACAGAGCAGCACAGAGTTTTCAATTCACAGGCTTCTTGTAACAAATGATAAGGTCATGATGAGCCTATTAGGAGTTCATGAACTGGACCACAGCTAAAGGTAAACTGGTAACTGTTAAATAACTCTCTTTTTTTTGTGGTTTTCAAAGTGGAGTAGATGTCTCCTGTGGAGATGGACAGAGATGCTTCAGTGGTACCTGATCATTCACTTATTCCTTTTGGCTTCCTCCCCATCCCAGTCATCTTTCTCCACTTATTTTCCCTGGATCCTATGCTCACCCTGAAGGTGAATGATTTGTAACCAAATCTCAATTTCTGTCCTTGCTTCCTAAGAGTCCAACACACACACACACACACACACACACACACACACACACACAC